>JAIXHY010000007.1:4214432-4234459 GCA_020449905.1 Globodera pallida | reverse complement strand
AATTTGCTATACAGATTTCTGCCAGTTGCTATAAATATAACCTACACGGCGGTGTCTTTTCCTCGCCAAAATTTATAAATTCATTTTTTTAATCTTTAAAAAAATATATATATAAAATTATAACATTTTAATATTCTTTTTTTTTTTAATTTGTTATTGTAATTTACTGTATATGAATTTAGCTCTAATGTTGTGTCGTTAGGACACTGATGAAGTTGCATAAATTGTTTATATTTTTCTGTGTTAATATATTCTAATAATTATTTTATGCCCATTGTTGAAATATCTTTTTAATGTAGATTCTAATAGTTTCAGTTGTAAGGTGCAGCAGAGCACAAGTGCCTCCGCTAACCAGCTTTCTCGCCTCAGAAAATGCAACAAATTTCACCAAAATTCGTTTGTAAACTTAGATATGTTGATGAATTATCAGGCTCTAAGTTATTCATTATTTATCATATTTAGTATAAAGTTTTTTATTTTAAAAAATTCCATTCATTTAAAGCATTTGAAGTTATTGGTCTTCGTCCTTCAAACCGCCGCCAGCGCAGGAAAAATTACCCGATACACGTCAAACGACACGAGAATGGCCAGTCTCATATTGTTATGGTTAAATAGATTCGTTGTATTTTTTGAAATTATTTTGTTGCATTTCTGCTATTCTTTATTTATGTTAAGTCAACCGGCGGAGAATATAAAACAATTTTAATATTTTGCAATCGCCACTTTTTGTATGAAATATAAATTATGAGAATATTTAGGAATTATATAATCGATTTTTTTTACAATTAAATCTTGTCTTGTACCAAGTTTGAATAGTTAACGGTTAACTCAAAAACTAATTAATGTTGTTATTCATAAAACTATGTTTCTTTTATGGGAATAATATTCTTAAGATCGCCTCAGCAGAGATTTTTAAACGTTCTGTCTGCGCAACCCACGAAAGTTGGTGCGATTTTGTTGGATGCTGCGCATTTTACCCAAATTGATTTGCTTATACATATTTTATAGCGAATTTTATGTATTTTAGTGTTTTTCCTAACTCTGATATAAAAAGTTTCTGGCGTTAAATGCATTTGTGTACTTTTTAAATTTCAAGTAGAATTTTGTTTATGGTTTTTGTGGCTTATTTAAATTATTTTTTATACTTTTAAATAGAATCTTTCTTTATTTACTACTGAGATTCAAGCAAAAGGTAGCTAGCACGTGCAGTCCGTTTTTCCCGTATGCCCAACCGATAGGTCGATATCGTTCTCACAAATTAGAACAAAGAGCTTGAGCCACCTGTGACCATTGAGCAAAAAAATGTTTCAGAAATAGAAAACGGCACATCGAGTAAAATCACTAAGCGCTAAATAAAAAATTTTGGTTAACTCAGGAAATTAGTTAACGTTGTTTATTCATAAAACTACCTATATTTCTTTTATGGTAATAATATTTTTTCTTAAGGTCGCCTTAGCCGAGATTTTTGTATGGGTCAGGTAAAAGAAAATTTGCCGCCAATCGGCAAAATCCATCGTTGACTTTTAAATAATTGTCATTTAGCTAAGCATATTATATTCAAAAAAATATTTTTATAGGAAACAATTTAATTTTATAATTTTTTTATTGTTTTTAATATCAATGTGTTAATTATTCGAGATTTAATATCTGTGTATTTTCTTTCTGCGTGAAATTAGTGTTTTTTTTGCTTCTTTTTATAATAATTTCTTAATCAAGTATATTAAATGGTTATCGTCCAAATTAGTCATTTATTGTATACTTAGTCATTTTTATTTTTGTAAATATTTTTTTTATTTTAAATCAATTTAATTGGCTTATGTAGTAAAAGAATAAAAATAATAATTATGTGTTAGCTTCTTGTTTAAATTTTAATTTGCTTAATGGATTTATTATTGCGTTGATCTTTCGCCTAAAAATTTATTTAGAAAAATTTTACATTTCATTATCAATAAATAACTTTTTGTTTTGCTAGCATATTTTAGGCTCTTCAAAATTTGATTTGATTATTATATATCTTAAATATTTGTTTAAAATTAAGCGTGTTCTATTTCCTTGGAAATGAGAGTGAAATCAAAAAAAAAATCCTTTCGCCACAGGGGTTTCGCAACGAATTCATAAATAAAAGACACAACAAAAGAATGCGCACGTGTGTTGTACATAGAGTATATGAAGTAATCAATTTATGGCATTCCATGGCGCGATTAATGATTCTGTAGTCGAGAATGGTCGGTATGTGCGGTTCGGGCCCATCTGATTAAGGTTTAAAAATATCTTGAGTGGGCAATGTTTTAATTTATTTGTTTTTTATTATTTTGCTGAAGTTTTGCTAGGAAATTTTATGAATAATTATCATTGTAAATTTTTTTTTGATTAAACGAAATTGCCGTTGTTGATATCTCGCCACTCAATTCAAATTCTTTTAAAATTACTACAATTAAACAAACTTCGTTGTATTATTTTAACTTTCAAATTGAAGCATTTTATACTGAGCGCTGTAAATTCTGCATTGTTTATTTCAATTGTTTATATTGACTAGTAAATTAATTTTTCATTCACTTATTGTGATTCAAAATCATTTCGATCTTATTATTATATTTTAAAAAAATCTCATTTGACGTTTTTAATTTTAGTGGATAGAAATTTGGAATATGCAGTGGGCATGTAAAATTAAAAATTTTTTTGATAGTACATTTGTCTTAAAACGGTGCAATGCAGCCGTATTTTGTTATATTTGTTTTATAATAATTTTTGTTTTTACCGCCGTAGCTGTAGCTGTTATATATGCTTTGAGAAACGGGTCGGTTAAGAACTTGTACGCTTCTTCGATTTCCTAGGATTATTAAAATTTAAATATTATATTTAATCGCAACTTTAAACGCTTTCGAACCGTCTAATCTTTGCACTTATCCGGACTTTTTAACTAAAATACGGTTTCTTCAAAAAAAAAATTTATAATGTTAGAGATTTATTTTTTTGCTTAATGCAAAGTAATTAATCAGACTAAAGTCATACGACGAGAAATGGCGAAAATGTGTGTGGTGAGAAGTTTAAATTATAACAGCATTACACTGTAGTTAAAATCAATTTATTTAATTTAATCTAACCGAACTTATGCGAGCGATTGTTTATTCTAATTTTAAAACCACAATGATGTTAAGAACCCTTTTTTTCACGATTTATATAAGTTTTACTATTTAACTTTTTTCATTTATTTGTTTTTTTTCTTTAAAGTCTAACGGGTTTGATATTATAATTTTTATAATAAATTACACTTTTCCATGTCTTTTTCTAAGAGTTTTATGTATTAATTATGAAAAAATGTGCAAGAATAATTTAATGCTAGAATTAAAAGTTGATTTTGCAGGTACTTCAAGTCTCCCATCGGATTGTCTTTTATTGATTTAGTTGAACGTAGCGTAGCTATTGATAATATTTAACTAAGCTTTTTAAATTAAAATGACCCTTAAAAAAATTATATCAGTTGTTTGAATAATTATTATATTCATTGAAGCGAAATCTATATTTTCTGATGATTGTCTTTAGTCATTCATTTATTGCTAAAATTTTTGTGTTTAAGGTATTTAATTCAACTATAATTTTTGTTTTTTCAAAATTGGTTGAAAAATCTGAAACGTGCTCTGTCATGTAGCGCAATATTGAAAAAAAAATTAAGATCAAATTAATAATTACATTAAAATCTAAAAGCTTAATGCTATTAAAATATTCTATGAATTGCACTACTCATTATTCCCAAAGGTCGGGCTCTAATAGAGGGGAGGACACTTCCAACCAGCGAATCACTCGCTCCCATACACAACTATTCATAAGTTTTTATATATATCTTCTGTATTTCTAGATATTTCTCAATGACAACATTTTGCAGAGTACTGAACGCTTACGGGGGAGGGAGGAAATCGGGCGCGTAACGGTACCGGGAGTTACCGAAACCAGAGGAACCGGGACCAAGATTTTCAACCAGGACTTTTCTAGGAAGAATTTTTTTTTAATAGTCAATGGTAAAAAAAATTTATATATCTTCCTGACTGTCTTCTATTTCCCCCATGATAAAGAGGGATATACAAGTACAAATAAAATAGTAAAACACAAACAAAATGACGCCTCACTTTTTGAGATTTTGCTTTTCTTTTAGGGGGGGGGGGAGGACTGCGGTAATTTTTTTGAAACTTTTTTAAGTTATAAATTCAAGAATTTTCTCGGCGGTGCATATCGGCACCGCCGGCCCCTTTCTTCGCTCCCACAGAAATTCTGAAAAAAATTGATTTTTGAAAATCGAAAGTCGGCAAAATTTTTGAATTTTTTGAGCAATTTTCTCAACAAAATTCCCAAAAAAATAAGAAAAATACAAATTTCAAAAATTTTTCCCGTTCCCGCAACCAGAATCCCGATCAACGATTTTGCTAAATGTCGGTCTCTAATATGAAGTAAAATTTTTGGGATTTAAAATTTAAAAAAAAAAATTTGGAAATTACTTATTACGGATTACTTACTTTTACATGTTTTTGACAGTTACTAATACTGATTCTTATTATTAATTTTTTGCACTTTAATTTACTGATTACTTATTACTAGGGCTGGGATTTATATGTGCTAAAAAACCCAAAATATGTATGTTTTTTATGTGCTAAAAAATGCCAAAATATGTGCTAAAAATCCCAAAAATGCCAAAATATGTGCTAAAATATGTGCCAAAAATGGCCAAAATCTAGTCAGTTTATGCATAAAACCCTTCAAAATTCATCTATCTTTACTAATTTGCTCCTACAGTTGTAAATATAATATTTTTCACATGTTTTGGAAATTTTATAAAAAATATCAAAAGTAAAAATTTTAGGGATAATGTCGATCTTTGTGTGTGGATTTTGGTCCAAGAAAGAGTCATTTTTGGGGTGCATTTTTGAAAATTTTAAAAAGTCGATCCATAGGGGTGTATTTTTCGTTTTTATTGCATTTTTCTTAAAGAATTTTTTGAAAAATTGCTAAATATGTGCTAAAACTCTGAAAAAACTTAAAATATGTCAGTAAATATGTGCTAAAAAATACCCCCAAAATATGTTTTTATATGTGCTAAAATGTCGCTCTAATTCAAAAATTTTTCAAAACAAATACTATTTTTGGGCTTCTCTCATGGTAAGGAATCCACGAAAAAAATATGTTATAACATAAAAATCCCAGCCCTACTTATTACTCTTTTTTTATGGTTAGATCCAAATAGTGTAATTATGCTTTTATGCAGTATTAAGTATTAATATAACATATTTTATTAAGCATGGATATTTAATTAAATTCACATTCATATGGTCTTTTGTTAAATTAATACGCTTGTTTTAATGGGTTTTAGTAAAATTATGGAAGCATTTATTTAAGGTTCAAATTTGACAATTTTTTATATTAGTGGGCTTACATTTTTTCAAAATTGTTATTTTTTGAATATCTCCAAATGTTAGCTTGATAACGATTTAATTATTGCGACATTAAAAAAAAAATTTTTAAACCTTATCGATAACCGAGATTTTTAGAAATATATGCAATTTGATAATAATAATAATTAAAGAATAATCTTATGCTACCAATTTACTTCGTTTAAATATTTGGATTTGAAATTGACCCGATAACCACACGGCAAATGAATAGTTCGTGCTCCAATTGGTCAGATTGTTCACGTAATGGGTGGGCCCTATGCTTGTGTTATGTGAATTTTTAAACATTTTTTATTTTTGATGTTTAATTAATATTATAAAATAATAAATGCTTAATTGAGGACATAACAATTTCTTTGTAAAAGCAAATTTCAATGTGATTTTTAATCATTTTTTATACAATAAAGTAGCGCAACATTGGGCATGAATGATTAGCAATTTTTATTTATTTTTATCATTTTTAAATAAAAAAAAGCAATAACTTTATATTTGAAAGTTTTTTAAGATTGTTTTATACAAAGAGTTTATTTTACATAGTTTAAATAGAAAAATTAATAATTTAAATAGATAACAATGCCCATTAACACAATAATTTAAATTGTAGTTATTTGCTTTATATATATTTTGCATTAATAATATTGTTTATTTTTATAGCCAGCCTCTAGAGATGTATCAAGAGCTTCTTAAATCAAATTGTTACATTTTTTGCGCCGTTACTAAAAATAAGTGTTTGTATTTAATAAATAAATCTTTCAATATTTCATAACAAACGGCCGGCACAAATATGCCTCCTCCAAAGAACCTCGCGCCCAAATCACGAATGGGTTCGTAGAGTTTTTTGGGAAGAAATGCTCCCAGTGGTCCACGATTAGATTACACCAACAAAAACTAATAAAGAGTTGTGCATTAAATCTTTGGTAATATTTTTTTTTTGCATTTGTCTGTAGGGTAAAATATAATATTAATTATTTGGTATTATAAACTTGTTCGACAATTTTACTAAAAAGGTTTATATTGATTAAGATGTGAACCGGCTAGTTTTTTGTTAAGGGTAAGTGCATTAATTTTTATGAAATTCTATTTTTATTAGGTTTTTTGAGCATTTATTTTAACTAATTTAAATGGAAAATTGTTGCTAATTTATAATAATGATATTTTTTGTAATAATCTTAAAATTAAAAGTTAGTTAAAATTAATTTTTATGTTCTTCATCGGTCATAAATTTTTTTTAAAAGTTAAGTATTGTAGGAGCAGATCGTTCGTGTTTTGAAATTTTTATCATTTTTCTTTAATGTCAAATTTATCGTAAGTGTTTTATTTGTGAAATAAAATATCATCTTCAAAATTTTATATCAGAAGTAAAATAGAGATGTCTAAAATAGGCTCGAGCCTATTTTAGATCGAAAATCCTAAATTAGGGTTTTCTAGGTCCGAATAGCTCGTTAAAACGACGAAATTTTCGACTAATCCATGTTTTTCGTGCATAATCCGCGAAAACAAACTTACAGGAAAAATAGGTAAACACCTAAAAATACCAGCCCTGGTAATAGCATTCTAAAAATAAATATTTATTGAATATTTCACTTTTAATTGACACGCTGCACCAATCGATTGCAATTTCACAGGCGCTGGGGTTAAATAGCCGATTTTCATTACATATAACAGAACAAGCAGTATATTTATTTTGAAAGCCGAGCATCGTTTGCATATGGCTTCAGATTTAATTTTAAATACTTGAATTAAACTAATTATTATATTTGCTGTCCCGACAAACCAAATAAATTGATTTGCTAATTTTTGTTTTAAAATTAGCTAAGTTTTTGCTTTAGATAATTTTTTAGACACGAACTTTTTTTTTTCTTTTCTTCCCGCATAAACGATTTACTAAGTCAAATAAAATTTATAGGATTTGTATGTACAGTTATTTATTATTAGTCTACTAATGTTGCCAGAAAATTATGCGTTGCATATATTTATTTTCTTTGTAATTTTTTCCCCGTTTTTCGTTTGTTGATTATAAATATGTAGGCTCTGTTTGGACTAATTCTTTTTTTTATAAAAATTTTATAATTCTTGCTCTCTCCATAACTCCAAGCTTGGTTTGTTATATTTAATTTGATTTGGTTAATATAAAAGCAAAATTTTATTTTTTTGCTTATCATAAAATATAAATCAAAAGCTTTGACTCTTCCACGGTGTGCTGTGTTCAAGAAAAGCTTCCATCTGTAAATCCGTGATTTATTTGGTCCTCTGCTAAAAATTAGCCAGAAACAAAAATTGCAATAATATGTAATATTTTATTATTCATTTATTTTTTAAATGAACATTTTTCACATTCACTGTCTTCATATTATGTTAAGTGATCTCTTCGATCAATTTCATTATTCAAACTTATTGTTACGTTTTTTGCGCTCAACCGTTTCTTCATCGAATATATATATTTTTTTAAATACCACCACTTTTTAATTTTCTAATATCAAGCCGCTTGTCGTATCATTTGGCTAATTTTTATTTTTTCTAATTATTACCATTCTGTAAAATTAAGTTCATCACAATTGGAGGTGACAGTTTAAGCTACAGGATTTAGCTTCAAAATTTCATTTAATTTCTTAATTAGAAAGAGATTTAGCATGCTTATAGTTTTAAAATGTTGTATTTATATTAATGACTTTTCATTTAAATTTGCGCGATTTGAATCAACACAATTTATGTTTGTCCATTAGAATTTCGTTTCTTACTATTTATAGTAAGCAAATTTTATTTTATTTTTTATTTCAAAGACATTTAATAATAGTCTAAATGGGTTTTCAGTTCGAGCATTTGAAAAGTGACTTATTTATTATTTTTCATGACAACAATATAACAAATATTCCGGTCAGATTTTATTTAGTCAATTGCTAAAACAACTTTTTGTTTCTTTACTTCGACGTATATTCGGCATCTTAGTTAAAAAAGATATACTAATATTGGAGAAATATTATGCATTATTCAACATCAAAATTCACAATTGCCTTTATTTATCGTTGCATAAATTTTTAGGTGTAATCATAAACTGTTTAATCGTTATTTAAATGTTTGGTATTTATGCTTAATGATAGATAAAGTCCGATTTTTAGAAAATGAATTTAAGTAATTCTTTTTTATTGTTTCCAAATTTTGAATTTTTTAAAATTAAATTTAATTGCATCCTCTATGTTTATGCTGTTCCAATCGCTCGTTTCTGGCGATCTTTTTCTTTTTTTATGGCATTGAACTTTTAGACATCATAACTTTATACATACAGCACTAAATCAGTTAAGCCTATACCATTGGAAGCTCTTTATGAATAGAAACTATTTGTAAACCAAAACTAAGCAGTGAATCAAAGTTTAAAAAAGTTATGATCAGAAAACCACGAAAAAACCCGGTTTTTGGCAATTTTACATTATAACTTTTTTGAAACTTCTCAAACCACTTGGACTTTGCTGTAACGCTTTTTCTACTCAGTTAAAGCTTTCCAACGGTATAGTTTAACTGATTTAGTACGGCATGAATAAAGTTATAATGTCTAAATCTACTTCATAAAATAGATGTGGCGGATTTAAGAAACGGCGGATTTAAGAAACGCCCTGACGGAATTTAAAAAACAACCCAGCACGCGCATCAATTATTGCCAAAAATAAACATACTGGAATTGTAATGATTAGTTAGTCGCGTCGCGAGACAAATACCCATTTTGTGCATTTTTTGGTCTATTTTGGAATGGACGCCAACTATTCGATGTGAAAATGAATGAATTGGTGTGGTTATGCGGAGAAAGGGCAGTGCTCACTCAGTGCCAACCAATCGAAGATGAGGATACATACATAAACGCGAGCAACGGAGGCGGGAGGGAAGCAAATGGTGAGCGCAGTGAGGCAGAGGGAGAGAGAAAGCGGGGGCAGAGAAAGAGGGGAAGAGAAAACAAAATCGACAGTGAGCTGCGCTTAAATTGTTGGAATATAACTTCACCAATAATTTTTTAAATATGTTCTTATTTTGAAGAGAAGGGAAACATGGTGTGTCAAAACTAAAAAGAAAGTCGAATCGAAATCGTCATTTTTTGCTTCAGTGGCCCTTCTTAGGCTTAAAGCTTTTGGGGGGAAGGGGGGGGGGGGGGGGGGTCGGCGGTGCCGATAGGCGTCACCGAGAAAAATATTGAATTTTCGACTAATTTGTTAAGGATTTGCAACCAAAATTTTAAAAATGTGGTAATTTTTTGAAGTTTTTTAGGGGTGTACTTTTAGGCAAGAAATCTGCAAAATAGGTGTCTAAAAAAGCACAAAATTCTATGAAGGATCCTGACAAAAAAATATGAATAGCCTCGTTAAAACGGCAAAATTTCCAACTAAAACATGTTTTCGTGCATAACTTGCCAAAACAAAGTTGCAGAAAAAATAGGCAAAATCCTAAAAATACCATCAAAAATTCATCTTTTGCACGCATTTTTATTAAAAAAATATTTGGAAATTTATTAAACAGTTCCATTATTGGGGGAAAATAAGGCCAAATAAAAGTAAATAAGTGCTTGCATTGAAGCGGGTTCGAACCCAAATGAACAATTTACTCGCCGGACAGACATACCACCAAGCCACGAATATATCACATACATTTTGTAAAAGTTCAATAAATTTTTCAAAAAGTACGCAAGACACAGCCAAGCCCTCGGAAAAAATGTCAATGATGCCATCTTTAGGGGTGTATGCTAACCCCGACCCCGAGTCGGGGATGGGGTTCGGGGTTTTCGGGGTTAGAAGTGTCGGGGTCGGGGAAAACCCCGAAAAATAGCCTAAATTTGCGGGGTCGGGGTCGGGGACGGGGTCGGAGGTGACAACCCTAGTGCATATTTCGTTTTTATTTCATTTTTTAAACAATTTTCGTAAAAATGCAAAAATATTGAATTTCTTCAAGTATTTTCAAAAAAAAATGCCAAAAATATTAATTTAGTCCAAAAACGATAAGATATGTGCTCGAGCGCCTATTAAAAAACTTGGTATCTTTAGTCCCAGCAGTTTTTTTTGTAGAGAAAATCAAGTCAAGGTGATTATTTTAAGAATTTTTTATTAAAAATGCAAAAACAAAAACCCAAACTGAACTTTGGTTAACCGAAAGAACCCAAATGATTCGGTTAACTATATCGAAATTGCTCGGTTTGGTTTGCTCCGACCCGACAACTCCAGGACTGATAACGTAATGGCACCAATCTTACGAAGTCGCGTAACTCTAAACACAGCTCGTAATGCAACGTTAACATTTATTTGATCAAATCACTCCATTCGCCTTGCAAATCTGATCACTTTGTATGCATTGTTTTGCTTCATTTTTCCTTTTGGAAAATTGCGTTAAATTTGTGATTTTCGTTTTTGGAATTATTTACATCACACTGCAGACTATACGATTGTTTCCCTAATTGGCTCTGAGTTTCATTGGCATATGTTACATTAGATCGATATTAAATGGGTTTTACACCTATTTAAAAAAAAACTTTTTCTGACCGGTGATGTGTATTATAGCGAATTTTTATGTTACCCAATGATTTGGATGATTATTTGGCGCCGAAAATCGACGAGTTCATTTAGTTTTGGAAAATGTGAAAAGGAAACATTTCAAGTCGATTGTCTGATATACTTATTCTTGGTTGGTTAACAATAGTTGCATTCTGAATTTATTATTCAAATACAATTCAATTTTTAAACACTGTCTTCACAAAAGCCATAATGCCCTTATTCAATTTGGTCAAATTTGCAATAATAAGTCTTGTTTTGCAATCGATGCGGTGGAATCATTACAACGAGGTAATGGTTAAATAACTATGAGTTCAGGCTTATTTAATCGTGAGTTCCGTATCATAAGAACGAAGCGCCAGTTCATGGTAAAATTACGGCCGTAAAATTGGCCTAACAAAAACGGTACCACCGATTTCCGGTTTTGGTTGTAAAATAAACAACAATTTTTATTGGAGTTTGTAAAGAAACAATTTATAAATCCACTTTGCATGAAGTTACTTTATTTTATTTTTTCTTACATCAAAAATTGTGAGAAGAAATTGTGTTGATTGCCTTGTTAAATCGGATGCTTCTTACCTATCGTACATTTGTTAATACATTGAAGACACAGTGCTTCGGCGTTATACGGCAGCACTGGTTGAAAAACCTGATTTTAATAACTCTTATAAAGTTAATAAAAAGATAAATTTCTCTATTAATTAAAGAAAATTGAGCCAAAAATGAGTATAGAAACATTATCTAATAAAAGAAAAGCTAATAAAACCTAATTATTATTTCAGCCAAAATACGCCAAGGCTATTCTGATTAAAATTAATTCGGACTAAGAAACGCAACAAGCGCATTTGCGCGGACAATGGCTTTAGTCCTTTCCGGTCTGTACATAAAATAAATGCAATTTTAATTAAAATTAAATGTACATAAATAAATGCAATTTTAATTTAATAAAACTATACCTAACGTTAACAATAAGATAGGGTTTGATGGAAAAGATAGATGAACGTTGTCAGAAGATATAAACGGATTAGAATAGTCCAGAATTTCACGGATACAAGATAAAGCCCAATCGTACAAATATAATAAACCAATATTAATTTATAAATTTTATAATGGTAGGGAATTATAAAATTAGAACACATATTGGAAAAGGTATTTTACAATATTTATCTTACAAAATTGTAATCTATTGATAAAGATTAATGAAAATTGCTATATTCTAAAGAAGAAAGTTGTCTTTATCATAAAAACTCAGAGTAGGATTCGAAAAGATCAGACAGATAAAAGAATTAGATTAATAAAAATTAAATTATAAATTAACTCGGACGGTATGCTGGATTGGCTGCGCTAAAAAGCAAGGACCTATGGGGAGTCGAACTGAGCATCGAGTGGAGTGGTTTGACGACAATGGTGTCAAAGCAGTGATACTGCGCAATAAATGATGACAAAATCATTAAAATAAAATTAATCTTGAGAAACATGCCAATAATAATATATAAATAATACGTAAAGTAACATTTTTAACCTTAAATGTGGGTTTTAATTAAAACATCGACAATAAAATTAATACCATAATAAATTTAACTAACAAATTTTATTTTTAAAAGTATTCAAATTGGTTAAAGGAAAATTATTTTGAACATTAGTAATTCGTCTGGCATAAGCACTAACGATTTATATGTTAGAGTATAACTAACAAACCAAATTTTTTAATGACTTTAAATCAAAATCATGATATAAAATTTTATCATTAAGTTTTTTTTAATGAGTTTGAATCAAATAAACTTCAACTTAATTAAAGCAAATTATTTTTTAAAAGGAATAGTAAACATTGTATATCTTAAATTCAATTACTTGCGTTAAAACCGAGCTGTTGGGGCTTAATTCATTTATACCGAAAAAAGTATGATAATCTTTTTTTTCTCTGAAGACATTATTAGTATGGAAACGGCTTAATTCCAAAATTTCATCGTTTAAAATTTTAAACTTAAAAAGTTCGATAAATTTTATTAAGATAATTGATGCATTTATTAAAGAGAGATAGATGTTAACTACTCAACCGTTCAATGCTTTGCAAAGTGACAATTGTTTGCATATAAAACAATCTAAAATTCTATAAATAAATAGAAAAGGAACAACAATATAACTTATAATTTAAATGTTAATACTTAAAAAAACAACTAATTAATTGAACAATTATTTTTTTATTCCATAAGAAAGTATTAAAAGGGAAGTAAACAATATTAAAATCTAAATAAATAATAAAATATTTAATTACATGTGAATAAATAGAATAATCAATAAAATTAAAAATTAAAGAATAAACTAATAGAAAATTCATCAGATCCATTTTATGTACCTGAAAGGTTGCAACTGAGCAAACGCGGCGCAATAAAATTAGTTCAAAGAAAAGAATTGATAATTTGACATTACAATTGGAAACCAATCTAAAATTCTATAATAAATAGAGAAGGAACAACAATATAAAAAAAACTTCTAATTCTAAATGTTAATACTTAACAAAAACAACTAATTATTGAATTGGTCGCCAATCATTCGATAAAAATTAATAGATGGTGGTTGTGCGGAGAAAGGTCAGTGCCCTCCCTGCCAAACGAAGGATGAGAAAGATACATAGTGAGAACAAAGAAAAGGCGGAATCTATTTTGAAGTGAAAAACGCGCCAGAATAAATATTCATTGGCGTCCAATAATTTGAGTCCCGACATTAGTGAATCGAGAAAATTATTTTACAATTATTCATAAAATAACGATTTTAAATATTTGTTATATTTTAAAACTAGGGTTCGGGACTCAAATTATTGAACGCCAATGAATATTTATTCTGGCGCGTTTTCACTTCAAACCAAATTGAAGCGGTGGAAACCGTTTGCAAATAATTTTATGACATATTTTAATAAAGACGCGGATTCGGAACTAAACATTCGCAATTGTTGAAAATGTCTTGGAAAATGAATTAATCAAAAAGAAAATCATAAACTGCAAATTTTTTTTGATACGTTAATGGTTCTCCCTCCCCTCCCCCCCCCCCCCCCCCCCCCCCCCCTCCCCCCCCCCCCCCCTCTCCCCCCCCCCCCCTCTCCCCTCCCCCCCCCCCCCCCCCCTCCCCCCCCCCCCCTCTCCCCCCCCTCTCCCCCCCCCTCTCCACCTCTCTTCTCCGCTCTCATGCTTTCTCTCCCCCTCCTCTCATCACTTCTTTGGATTCTCTCTTTCTCTGCCCACAGCTTTATTTTGCTTTCTCTTTTCCTTCTTTCTTTGCTCTCACTATGTATCTTTCTCATCCTTCAATTTGCACTGGGCAAATGACCTTTCTCCGCACAACCAACCACACCCATTCATTCATTCTTTTTTAATGAAAAGTTGCCGTCCATTCCTAAATGAACCAAAAAAAGCACAATTTTTATACAAGTTTATAATTATTAGTTTTAAAATTAAAGAGTGGTGCAACTGCCCGAACCATCATTCATTGATGGAAGAGGCGGCGGCGTTGTGTGCTTTTATGCAAGTACAATAATAAATAATAACTAATTTAACTCTCAAACAACTCCAAGCAAAAAAATTGGAAACCCGAGCTCAATGAAATATTAAAATAGTTCTAACTAGAACATGTCGGAAACAGGCTTTGCCAAAACTGAAAAAATGTCGTTTTATTTTGAATAAAATAATGCATTTGATGAGAAACATTTTGAAAGAAAATAATTTAAAAAATAATTGAATTAAAAATGAATAAATTAATATTATAGCAAAATCATAGATTATTAAATTAAGCATAAAAGATTAACTTTTAATAATTTAAAACTTGTAGTTTGTTAAAAATTAAATTAAAAACTCTGAAAACTGCTTAGAATCGCTTAATGTAAGACGAACCTGCACCATCATTCAACTATTGCATTCATATTTTACATCGAATTAGTAAAAACAATAATTGTGCTGTTTATATTTAAAGCGCTTATTGGAAGAATATTATTAGAAGGACTAAAGTCACAACAAACTTTATGATTTAACAATTTTAAAAGGTTAAAGTGACAACTCAATAAAGAACTTATTTTTTGCTAATTTCATTTTCACATCGAATAGTGAGAGACGTCCATTCTTGAAAGTATAAATTGTAGCAGCATGTGTTGAAATATTCTTATTCAGCGATTAAGCAAAACTTATGTCTGTTCATTGCGAACTGCGAAAAATGAATCAGAAGGCGAAGGCGCTAAGAAATAATGGCCACTTCGCCAACGCCGTTTGGCGTTCAAGTGCCGGAGCCGGTCGCTTTAAAAAAAATGGAAACCCGAGCTAATTGAAATATATAAATACTTCTAACTAGAACATGTCGGAAACAGGCTTTGCCGAAACTAAAAAATCTCGCTTCATTTTGTAATTTTAAATAAAAATATGCATTTGAATGAAAATATTTTGAAAGAAAAAATGTTGACGAGAACAATAAATTAAAAAAAGACATGCCGATAAATTATTTATTATTTTCAAATGTTAAACAGCCATTAAAATTATTTCAAAAAATACTAAAAAAAATTAAATATTAAAATACCAAACTTTCTCAAAACCCTTATGAAAAAAAAAAAGTTGTATAAAAAGCATATAAAAACGCCTGATTTAAAAACATTTAAACTTGATTGCTCGAATACCATGAAAAGATATTCCAACAAGAAAGTTGTCTTTGCAAATGACCATTCCACCAACCATGAAAAAGCAAATCCGCAGGGTTGTTGAAGTCATGATAAATAATTAACTATAAATTAAATGTTATTTAAAAAATTCACCGATTGCGAATACTATATCCGCAATAAATAACATTTTTCATTAAACACAAAACTGCAGAAATACAACCTGCAGGAATCAATCCAATTGTTTATCCGCAAGCAAACAAGTTAAGGAAATAAAACATAATGTGCGATTAAACGAACCAAACAAAAAAATTCATGCAAGATAATAAACACAGAATAATGGATATTTACTATAAATGTGTTATAAAAGGAGAATACTTATGCCTGTCTTAAATCTGAAAATTAATCAGATTGTAACAAGATCGTACTAATAATTCAGTGGAAGCATGGCATCGGAACCTTAATGCGCAATTTAGGGCACAATCGCCCCGTCTGCGTGAATTCTTTAGCCTTTGTGCAAAAGCATCACATCAATTAGAAAACATAAAGTGTAAAATAATCAAACAACAGTTATTTAAAATTGCATTAAACCAAAAACCCATTAAACTTAAATTTATTTTTTACCCTAAAAATTATTTTAAATAATAACTAAATGTCAATTGTTGCCGAAAAAGCTCGTGATTAAATTAAAACATGTTAAGAAGAAATATAAATCAAAACTAATCACACAAATGTACACATTTAATTATTTAAAAAAGTTAAATTGATTTAAAATTTTACAAACCTTATACGCTAAATTTTATTTGAGCAATAAAAAACCAATTTTTTTTACTTGAATCTGCCTTCAAGATTTATAATTTCAGTGTATTAAATTTTTTTTTAAAAAACTGATCAAATATTATTATACCACAGTAATTCTTATAAAATAAATTTTATGAGTATTAACATTTTGAGGCCTTTGAAGAGACGGCTATTTCTGGATAAATACTTTTAATTGGAATAAAGTAAATTAGTGTTTAATTTACGTTTAATAAAAATTTATATGCGCAAATAATAAATTTTTTGATAAAAATGCGAAAATAATAAATTTTAATTTATTCATTGAAAAACATCCAAAAATGAAAAAAAAAATTTCACTTCAATTATTTGGTAAAAAATTATAATTTTTTTAAAATTAATAATTTTTTATTAAAAAATTTTAGTAAAGTTGGCAGTCATATTTTTACAAAATAACCTTAATTATTGACATATAAAAACTGAATTTATTTTTTGTTTAAATATAAAATGCTAAAATAGAGAAAGATTGAAGTAAAGAAAAAATATTACATACAAACGTTTGGTGCTTTTTGTGTCATTTAATCATAAATAAATGTACATAATTTGTTTTTTAAATATATTACAAAATATAATAAATCTCTTAAGCATAATAATTAAATTATTAAAAAAATAAAATGATTTATAAATTGTAAGAAAATTAATTTAAAAAAGTTTCAAATTCTTATTAATGATAAAAAAAATTTGAACGCTCAAACACAATTTAATGATGCAATGGCGTTAGGATAACAAAAAATTCCATTATTAAAAATAATAAAAAAATTGGGGTATTAATCAATTTATATTAATAGGAAATAATTACTGAATTTTTAAATATTAATAAAAACTANATATTTTGCTAAATAAATAATAAAACATATTATTAAAAAACCTTAAAAAAAAAAAATAAATCGCAAATATTCGTAATAGAATTTATTTTTATTCTTTTAATTTATTAAAAAAATATATTTCTTTTTATAGACTAAAGATTTTATTATTAACATCAAATAATTCATTTACTATTTTCAATAAATGAAATTAAAATTTTTAAACAATTAATTATTTAAAATTATTGTAAAATAACTACTAGTTACAATTAAAATTTTAACAAATAAATATATTTATTTAGATCATAAATTAATAATATATGAAATTTGTATGAGAAAATTAAAATAATAAAATCAATACCTATTATTCTAGTGTTGAATGTTGTCAAATTGAGATTATGTTTAAATTTCTTATAAGAAATTGTTNTCATTTCTAAAAAAGGTATAAATGTAAAAAAAATTTTAATGTCGCAAATATAAAAAAAGTTAAAATAATAGGTGTTAAAACATATTGATAAATTAATATTAAATTAAGAATAATAAATAAAATTATTTAATTTAAAATATTAATTTAAATAAATTAAATACATAAAAAAAATTTCAATTTTTTAAATAAAATAAAAAATGACAAGTTTATTTTATAATTATTATTTAAAAAAGTTAACATTTATTGGTATTTAGGTAATATAATCAAAATATAATAAAATTATAAATTTTGTTATATTTTTAAATGAAAAATTCTTAACTAATTTTTTAAAATTGCTGTAATTTTAATTATGTAAATGTAGATCAAAATTTATTTGCATTAAAGTATTTATTAAATTTATTTTTAAAAAATATTAACACTTAATTAAATGAGCATTACTTTTAAATAATATTATCATATTATAGAGTTTTAANNGCTATACTGGTAATAATAGTTATAACTTGTATCAATTAATGTGAATTGATTTTTTTCGTTTATTTTTTCTTTTTAATATTTAATAATAATATTTATAATATTTTATTAATTTTGTTTAAAATATAAACTTGAATATAAAAACACATTGTAAGTGAATATTTTTTATATCGGTATATAAATAAAAAATTCTATTAAATAAATTCAAAAATATTATATACAAATAACTTGTAAAAATAAAGCATACAAGTGAATTTATAAAAAACCAAATCTAGCAATTTTAGGAAATAAACAAAAATTTTTAAAAATTTTTTTCCAAAATATAATTTTTTATTTAGTGAACTTGCTAATAAAAATTCAAGCAATAGACCAATAACCATTAAACAAGGATGATTTACTTTTAATTTTTTAACCAGACATTAACACTGATTAAGTTCTTTAAATTTCAATTTATTAACTTTTACACTGGCAAAATCTCTTCCATTATAATCACTACAATGTAAACATGACAAACCACCTTTACATCTCTTACCTATCTTTTGCCCCAAGCAAGCACCATTCATTAATCTTTCAGTTATTTTATTCCGAAAAAATCAACTAAACTTGTATTAATAACATTTTAAATATTCAAATCACCCTTCAACACTCTACCCTACGTTTTACACTAGNCATGCACCCTTCCCCTCTCTNCCAGGTCTTTTATAAATGCAAAGCCCCATTCCCCTAACTTAATTACCTTTTACACCGACAAAGCNCCCTTCACCTCTTTTATCTGACNNNTTTTAAACCGGGCAAGACCCTTTNCTTCTCTATTCTCTGTCTTTTACAACAGTCAATTCCACTTCGACTATTTAAACTGCTTTTTACANNCGGGCAAGCCCCCTTCCTCTCTCTCCCCTACCTTTTACACCAGCCAAGCCCCCTNCCCTTCTCAACCCGACCTTTTACAACTGCCAAGCTCCCTTTCCCTATCTTTTCTGCCTTTTACAACGACAAATCCCCTTTANCATCTCTTCTATACCTTTTAAATCAGACAAGCTTATTTCCATTCTTTACTATACCTTTTACATCAAACAAGCCCCCTTCCCATGTATTTTCTGCATTTTAATACCAGAAAAATCATCTTAACNCCCTTCATATTTTGTAAACTCGCTCCACATGCACGAACGCCCGGCTTTACATCAGTTTATTCCACATATTTCATACGCGCCGCCAACATGTACAAAATGCAAAGCCCTTTACTACCTTTCACATTCCGTGAACTCGCTCCGCGCACTCACCCGCCCGCATTTTTCCCTTTTAGATATTTTATAATTTTTATGAAACTTTGTTTTACCAATGAACGACATATTGCAACTTCCCCCCAACTCTCCCCCGCAATTCCTACACTCCCNTAGCCATTAGACACTTTGTCACAAAACTTTTCAAAACTATATCATAAAGTAAAAATTTTTTCTTTTCTGAAATAAGCATTTCAAAATACCCCTAAATAACCATTTAGTCTTACTTTNTTCTATTCAAATAACATCCTGGGCTATATACTACTGTCGTTTTGGTGCAAACCAGTTTAAAGCTCGTACCAACCTCAGCGCTATGAACACTTTCAAATTTGTGCTAGAANTATAATTTTTTTTTTTAAAGATTTAATAACGTTTGCTCCATCTTTTCGTAAAAAACGCCAAACAACTAAACATTTAGCTTCATTGTTATCAAATCTATAAATTAAAAAAAATATATAATTTCAAAAATTTAAAATTGATTTAAAAAAAAAAACGCTATTGACAATTTATTTTGCCAAATACAAAAGTTGCTCCGTGAACTTTTCTACAAAAAGGTTCGGGGCCCAAAGCGATCAATTGCGTATTTAGTTATCAACAGAGCACATTTATATTTTAT
>JAIXHY010000007.1:4157180-4213677 GCA_020449905.1 Globodera pallida | reverse complement strand
TTTATTTGGGTACAATCTAAAGGCCAATAAATGAAATAAATTTACAATGGAAGGAACGGAAGCAAATTTTAAAATTGTCTTATAGTTAAATAAGCTAAAAACCCTGGCATGCAATTTTAGAGGCTTGGGAAAACATTCCGCCAGTCAATTTTAAAGTAGTGCAACGATGTGAAAAAACTATTTTACCAATAGTCCATGAAATGCTACAAAAGATGCATAAGAACTGTTTTCTAAAAAGTCAATCAAAAATTTTATACATTATTTCAAATAATGGAAAGAAAAATTCCTAAACATATGACCTGACTGTATTTCATTTATTTTTTAAAAATTTATCCAAATTTAATTGAAATAAACATGCAATAAAATAAAATAATCAAAATACAAATTTAAGTTATGACTTTTTTTAGTTGGATCAATTATGTGGACTAGGGGCGTTGATCGCGCTCATGAAACACACGCATAACATATAAAATGAACAAAAATTTACCGTAATTAATTAATCTGTTGATCAATAAAAAAATAATTTCACAGCTATTCATGCTGAACCAAAAGATTATGCATATCCAAATTTCGCTCCAGTAAAAAAAAAATTCATTTTACAAATAAGTTATATTTGCAGGTGAAACAATGCTTAAAAAATGTAAATAAAAATGTTTACATGAATTATTTTACTTTTATAAACACATTTAAATATATTTATATTATAATAAAATATAAAATGTTTAATTAAAAAGTCATTGTCGAAATGGACTGGCATTCCTCACAAGGCTGTACTCTTTTTCAGCACAACCACAAATAGTGCTCCGTCAAATGGCGCTCAGCCAGAACGAAAAGAGCCATTTGATGTGGATCACATGAAAATTAAAGCAGAAATAAGACAAAATACAATTTAGAAACGGCTGGACAATTAATTAAAACAAGAAGCATGCAACAAATTCGTAGAAACCAATCCGAAACTAAAATCTGTTTTAATGTGGGAATTATAACAATAATATTGAAACGCAAATAAAAATAAGAAAATAAGCTTAATAGCAACAAATTTAAATCAACAGACCAAAAATCTTTTGAAAATAGAAGTTAAACAAAACAATTGGTTTATAAATAACTAAAATTACAAACAAATGTAATTATTATGAAACAACAATAAAACTAAAGATATTAGTGCATCAATTAAACTTTATTCTTTCAATCGCTGTGGGATAGATGTGACAAATTTTTAAAATTTGCTTTGATAATCTATTCCCAAATATTATGTGTTAAGTTGAATTTTAATGTTTACAAGATTAATTATTGAGGCAATTAGCAAAAAAGTCCACTATTTACAATGCTGATAAGAACAAATCAAAGTGTTAATAAAACCCCAGAAATAAACAAATTATATCTTAATTTACCTTAAGACCGGAAATTAATTGGAACAGTTGCGCTTCTACTCGAATTTTATTTTGTAACCTTCGTGCTCTCTTCAGAACTAAAAATAAAGAAAAGTAGCACAAATAAAAAATAATGACAATAAGCTAAAGATTTAATTTTGTTATTAAATAATTGTTTTAATTTCTTGAATTAAGGCAATTTTGTAATAAGAATCTTGAGTTAAGCATAATGTTAAAATGGATACAAAGCATAAAACAAATCTTAACAAAAGAAATATAAACGCACAAATACGTTAATTAAAAAAATTTATGATAAAATGGCTTTTGCTGCATAAACTTTGTTTAACAACGCCCAGAACAATTGACAACGAGATAAAATAAAAAAAATATTATAATATTGCAAAGTTGTAGATATTTTTAAAATAAAAAATCTTAACTGAATGTTGAAAGTTGTAACGTAAAATTTGTAACTTAGAAGAAGATTAGACTGTGTATGTTATAAGGTAACAATATAAAATACACTTATGAAGAACAAACCACGAATGAAATAAAATTATTTTTTAATAAAATAAAATTATTATAGCAAAACAAGCGCGATGCTGCTGCGTTTAGAAAGGAGTTGAATTAATTAACATGCAGTTGACAAGTTCGTGTCCATTTTTGAGGCCAAAGCGTATAGTCAGTTTTGTGTCTCATTAATAAAATAGTTTGTGCTATAAATTGGATTTTGAAAAAAAAGAATAAGCTAAGATTACATGTTTTAAAATCAGTGAGAAAAGTATAAAAGATAATCCAAAAAGCTTTTATATTTTCTCGCTTTTAAAAAATAAACTAGAAAACTGTTTTTTCGGAAAACTATATTTCCCACCTGCGAAAACTGTATATAAAATTAAAACTAAATATAAAATAATGTCTTAATTTGCAAGGTCTAAACTAAAATAAAAAGTATAAATCCATAATAAAGAAAAAAAATGATTTAGTTATAATATATTTACTGGACATAGGCGATGGTTCAATTCTCAAAATTGGATTTATTTCTGTGTAGCCGTGGCGTAAGGAAGGAAAAGAAAGTATTTTTGAATGTCAAGAATGTTAAACATGCATAAATTTATTATTCATCATCTGCCAAATATACCAAGAATTAATTAAACACATAATTATTTGTTTAAGAAATTACCAACAAAAAATTTAAAAATGAGATTAAAAAAATACAGATCACCGACGATCGGAAGCAGCTGAATATTTTGATGACGCGGAGGCCGTTAAATAAAACATTATCTCTCTAATAAATGCAAAAAAAAAGATTAAGTTAGTCAAATTATATACGTAAAAAAGATATAATAATTTCAAAAACTAACTAAATAATTCGATTAAGAGCTGTAACTTTCCCAAATTTTATCCAGAAAAATATTTAATTTTTTATCTGGAAATATATAATATTTCATCAAGAACAAGCCCCATTACAGGCCTTCCTGCGAGCTTTGAAGCAGGTTGTTACCCTAGCTTCTAAAACAAACACTAAATCCAAAGTTTTTTTAAATATCAAAAAATTAACTAGAGAAAATATCGCATAAAAAATGGTTTAAACCCAACTAAAAAACCAATCTTACGAACAACTTAAAGCAAATAATATTCGACAAAAAAAGAGCGAGATAAAGATACCTAGGAGAAATAATTACCTAAAAATATATAATCAAGATCAAGAAATTTAAAAAGTAACAAAATACCAAAAGAATAAGTTCCCATTAATTTTATTTTGGTGTTTTTGATATCTCACGACAACATTCACCGGATGAAAAGGACTTGCGTATAGTTCAAACAATCAAATATATTTACTTAAACTAGGTATTTATGCAAATTCGGATAACTGAACAAAATTATAAATAAGCAATTAAATACAATGAAACGAAATCAATATTAAATTGTAAATGCAACAAAATTCTTATAAATAAGTCGGATAGATATTTCTTTGCTACCGTACTCGCGAGGCAGAATTAAATTCTCTTAAATAAGCCAAAAACAAAATAAGCATAGAAAAAAACATATAGACCAGAAGACAATATTTCTATAAATTACAGCCACTGACGGCGCATAAAGCTATTCTGTTGCTGTGAATCAATTAACAATCAAAATCTATAAATCGACCATCAATTAAAAAGTACTTTTGATAATATTAAAAAAATAACAAAGGTTTCAATTAAAAATACATTATCATGGTATATAAAATGCCTAAATCAAAAAAATAGTTTTCTTGTTAAAATTTACATTAATAAAAATGAAAATATAACCACAAACAGAACAATAATTAATTATATATCTTTAAGCAGCTTTTCTTTTACAAAATATGAATGCAAAAGTTTTCTATAAGGAAATTATAAAGTAAAAGATGTATTTCTATGAATACTCGAAGATGTTAATAGAGAATTTTAAATGTCAGAATCATAATTTAAAACATAACAGAGTGAACATTCCTCCGTTTATCACTTACTGCAAACTAATAAATTAAAAAATTGTCAATACAACCGAAATATTTAAAATTAGCCTCTACAAAACATTAATTAAAAAATCCACAATTAAATTAATTAAATTCCAAGTTAATAATAAATACGTTTTTTAGAATAAAATAAAAATTTAATTAAATAATTATTGTTAACGCTTATACCACATTAGAGAGAATCAAGAAATTAGCAAAAAATGTAAAAATCCAACTTAATTTATGATTTCATCTTATTATCAATTTTAGAATATGGTTTGAAAATCGATGTCAGTTTTGTTTTTATACTGAATTGCCAATTGAGCGCAAATATCCAAATAGAGCAAGCGCTTTTTTCAAAGAAAAATTGATCGCATAAGTTTACCAAAATTGTTTAAAATATTCCAACTAAAAATAAAAACTAAAATATATAAGATCTTTAAAAAAAATCTATAATATAAAACAAAATTCTTATATCAAAAATTATCTTTTTATTCAGGAATTTTGTCAATAATACACATCCCAGGATCCAACATTGCCCGTTAGCTCACCGTAAGTCAGGAATGCAAAAATATCGATGATGCTTGACGTAAACCGGTGTTTTGTAGTTTTCCAGCGGTAATTTAAGAAATAAATATACAAAAGAAAAATGATCAACCATCTTCATGCCAAGTACGAATCTCACTGAATCATCCAAATAAGTTATTAACAGCCAAATGGAGAGACAAAATACTAAGACTAAAATATTTCATCACGAATAGTCTCGATACTTAATTAAACTATGAAAGTTATTATATAAACACAAACTATTATAAAATTTATCATTACATACAAGGAAACAAAAAGTCTAAACTATCAAAAACAAACATTATTTAATAATATTTATCGTAAAATATTTAATGCATGAACAGAAAAATTAATCTCTGCGCGTTTATGCTTGGCGGCAGCATTCAAGTGAATGTCCTCGGCGCGGGTACGAACAACAATTTATTATGCAAGAATAAATCATTTATTAATTTGAAGTAGCAATGCACTAAATAATTTTTAATTTTAAAAGTTTAACAGTAAGCTGCAACTTGCTGAATTTAATTAAGATTAATAATATTAAATGATCTAAATAGAAAATGTGATTTAATCATTCATTAATTCAATTCGGGGAATATTATCTTATATTGTTACAATTAATTAAACAATAATGCGGACGACAGTTTCCAAGCAAACATTTAATTTTATTTTTCAATTTTAGAATTAATGAAGCTATTTGTTGTAATGAGGGGTTTTATATATTTTTATTTAAACTTTATGTTTTTTTGAGAAAAAATGTGTCTGAATTACTTTTATTTTTAAAATCGGGAAGTTTTTGTATTTTTTTAGCAATTGGAATGGGAAGGGTTTTCAGGTTAATGTTATCTTATTTAATAAATTTAAATTCTTTCATTGCATTTGACGGACATTCGCTTAACGATTTTCTCAAACTCTAAACAGTACAAAACCTGTAATGCCATTGTTGTCCATATCGTCGATTGTTTATTTTGAAATTAAATAATTTTATAATTCAACTAGCTTTTATTTACACTGCAATTATTTTAAATACATCATATCATTCATTCTTTGTCAATCTTTGTTTAAAAACCAAGAAATTATTTTGACTCAAAATATATTTTAAATATGTTTTGTATTTAAGATTTAAAACTTGAATCGTTATCTTGAAACATCTATTTTTATTAATTAATTTCAGAAATATAATGATTTTATAGTAATTTCACTTTTTACTTAAAAGTTTCAAATTTTAACACATAATATAAACAAATATCATTTAAAACTAATATTGCTTTACTTTCTAGAAATTTAAATTCTATATAATAAAGTATTGTGTAACATAAATGGTGTATCCTTCCCGCTTTACACATTACGCCCATTTGCAGGGGCAAAAAATGACTTTTTAGCCATCATATTTTTTGAGCACTTCTGATCTACTAGATTTTTGTTTCGTCTTATCATAGCAGGTTTGATCAGATACGCATTATTTAAGCATATTTTTGAGCATCCAGCTTAAACATAACGTATTATATGTAAATAATGCAACTATTTTCTTAGGATCTCTTAAGTTTCATAAATATCAATGTTTTTTTATTAAGTAATATTTTTTATTTATTTAAATTTTTAGTGAAATATTATTTCTAGGAGTATGCAAATGCTTGTTTATTTAGTGTTTACACTTTAGAGTTTTCATATTTGATCAGTATTCTGAAATGTGTTATTATAACCTATTCTGTTTATATTTTTAACGAACTCAAAAATTAAAAAACATTATATTGTAAAATATTGATAATTTTGTTTCAATTTTAAATGTGATTAAAAAAATTTTGCATCTTATATACATTTTTACTCTTCTTTTTGTAATTGTCTAGCACTTTTTGAGCGACTTATACGTATCTGCCAAGCTTATTAACTGGATATGGGGTGAATTTAAAAAAAAGAAAAACTCAATCATTTTATTTGATGTATAATTTGATTTTCAAGACTACTCTTCCCGGTTTACTTTTATTTAATTATAAATATTTTATATTATTTATATTAAATTTTTATTTGAAAAATAATTATATTGCAAACTCGGAGTCTGAGGCAGAAGAATGATAAATATTTTTTTAAATAAAAAAAAAGAGTCGAGATCAACTTGTTTTACATTCATTTAGTAAGTATACGATAATTTTTAATAAAATTAGTCCATATGAAATATACGCACATATATTTTATTAATATAAATAAAGGCACTTAAATATTAGAAATCTGGAAAACCCTGGACCGAGACCAAAAGACTCCCAATCAAAAACCTAGAAAAATGGACTAATAATATAAAAAAAGTTTCTTATGTGCCTTTTTTAAATTAAGATTTTTGTAAATTTGCAATTAAATTCTATTTTTCTTGGGTTAAATAAAATTTTTTATTTTGAATACAGTTTTAAATATATTTTTCTGTTATTTAAGCATAGTTTATTGGATTGTGCGAGGCTTATTGTGCAGAAGTCCAATAAATTTGGTCATGTATGCTGCAGCAGGAAGCTGTTTCTTCAGAACACGGCAGGCGGCAATAATTTTTACATTTTATAATATAGTTAATTTTTTTTCCATAAATAGATCTGAGTTTGTAGCACTCTAGCACTATTTCGATTCGTATTCATTATTTATTATTTAATTATTGCTTAAATTTCCTAATATTAATCTTTATATATTTCAGTATTGATGATTAATTTTTTAATTAAGTCAATAAAGTTGTTTAGTCGATAGTCTAAAAGACATTCTAGCTTCAGATTTAAATAACAAAATTTATAATTTCTGATTATATTATTTAGTATATTTGTCTTTTAACAAAAAAATTAATATTTTTTATTTGCGTTTTAAACATTGCCTGATTCTTTTTATTTGTAAGATTTGTAGAATCGCATTATGATCTTACATTCAAAACAACACTGGACTGATTCCTCAGCCACAACAATTTAGAAACCAATTTTTTGACTAAAATGTTTAATTCCGGCGAGGCACTGCAAATATTCTTGCATTCCTTCGGATTGTTTGAATATTGTCGATTTTTCTTCAGTAAAATTGATATTTTTAGGGTTTTATTTTTCGTTTCAAAGTTTAATCCTTTAATATTTTCTTTACAGAATATCTTCTCATCCGCGGTTGCAGGTCAAAACAACGCAAATAAAATGATCTGGTTTAAAATGAATAATTACCTCGGATTTATTTGTACCAATCCCACTTTTGTTGACTCCTTTAGTTACTGACAAAAATGTTTATTTATTATTATACATTACACGAAATTTTGCATTTTTACCAAACCAATGTTTATTTAAGTATTTTTCTTATCGATTTTTATCATGTGGGTTTGGTGTATATTTTTTTGTTAGTTTTTGTTTTTATATATTACATAGTATTAAGTTTTATTAGCTAAATTAAATACATAATATATCGCGCAGTTCTTGTTGCTCATCCAGAAAATTGTTTTATTGAAATTTATTGTTTTTATTGGTTTGATTTTTTTATGTTTTAGAACAATTTTTTTATCGGTATGCTCTTTAATGCCACAAAACTCAATTTCGGATTATTATTCTTATTAATTTATTTTGTGTCGAAATTTTCGGTATTTAATATCAAAATAAGGACTTAACTGTTTTATCTTTTTATTATACTTTTTATTTATAAATCTTTAAATGTTCATTCCGTTATGATAAAATTTTAATTAATTTTTTTTTTAATTTGGTAATTTATACTCGATTAATTTTTGGATTTATGCGTCGTTGCCTCCATTGATCGACAAAGCCTTTGATTGGGACCAAACTGTTTTAAATGCTTTTCTATTGTTTAACTATATCCTTATCTTGTTGTTTTTTATAAATAGTACAGTTTAGGCGTGCCACTTGCTATTATTTTGCCCGTGAGGCCTCACAAATGATGATCAGACCTGGTCTTTCAGTGTTCGACCAATTTATTGAGGTCATTGACCTCTGTCATCAAGAATTTTTGGCAGTTTAATCTAAAAATATTTAAAATTTTAGTCTACTTACCTACTGAACTTATGGTATGAACAATCCGTTTGTATGCCTTTTTATGTAATTTTTTATTTAAATTTTCTAGTTTAATAATTAAAAATGTCATTTGGTTTAAATGATTTTAATTTTTTAAATTAATTTTACCGAGGTTTTCAAGCTTTAAAATTAATTTTTAATTTAATGTTTAATAAACTAAATGCACAATATAATATTTATTGGGTGATTTGCGCCAAATTTAACGGCAACATAGCTTTTCTATCTTTGTATTTGTTTTGTTATAAAATGTCGACATTTGTTTATTTTAATTTAAAAGACTTTAGTTATTCCATTATTTAAAATTAATATTTTATTTTTGCAAATTTCTAAATATATTACGATTTCTGCACAAGAAAGAAGTTGAACAGCTATTAATTTATTCAAAAATGAAAATACGGTTTGTTTAATTTTTAAATTACGAACAATGAACATCAATCTTAATAATATCAATTGCAATTGCAATGTATTTTAATATGGTTTAGAACTGATTAAATCTCGTGAGGAAAAAATCTGCGCAAAGAAAGCAAAAAATAATTAGTAAACAAATTAATTATAGGAGTTTCCTCCACTGTTTCTTCCCATTTGAGTTAGAGCCACCTCTCTCTCATAAATGTAAGTGAAACAAGCTATCTTAGTCCATATCTTGTATAGTAAAGGCAGGCCCTTAGCCATTACGGACTATAATAATAACCGCATGGCAGCTGTAATTTAGTTACAATTATATTTCTATATTTTAAACAAATTTCGATTGGTCTGCATTAATTAAAGAAGCGATTTTAAATTAACAAATTGTAGTGTATAATTTATATAATTTTTAATTTATTAACAGGGATTATAGAAGCACGCACGCCGGTAAGATTACTCAGATGTTAATACCAGAAGTATCATCTGCAACCGTCTAGCGATGTATGCCATCAGCCCGTTCCAGCCATTTTGCATTGCCCTGCGTGTCGCCCAATTTTTTTGCTTGTCTCTTTTTAATAATTATTTAAATTTTATTAATTAAAACATAAACTGTATATGATTCGGAATATTATTTTATTATTGTAAATTTTGTATTGGTGTATATATTGTTTTCCTTAAATACATAATCTCATATTTCTCATATATATTTTTAAGTACGAATTATTGATTAAATATATCATTAGAATTAATGAATTCTACAATTATAAATTAATTTAATAAATATTTCCCGTACAGTTTAAATTTTCAGTTCAAAGATTTTAATATTTTTACAAAAATTTGATTATAATTATTTAATTTTTAAGAAGATTGTAATAATCTTATGTGCTTTACTTATGCAATTTATTAATACAATTCCGAAATCTTCCAAGGTCTTTAACGTATCTTGGTTTGTCATGAGTTTTATTTTGAATTTTATAGCAAATATGTGTTGATTTATATCTATTTTGTCGACATTCAAGAAAAAAGTTAGCTGTTTGTTACCCATTTTAGTTCAATGAAAGGCATTAACAAAGCCACGATTCTTTAGTGTACACTTTTTAAAAACTTTAAATTGCAGTAAACAACGAATTTTTACTATTAGAGTGAAGAAGTTTGCTTTCAAAATGATTTTGTGCAAAGTAATGCTTCTTAACTTTGGCAGTGGACAACGTAAAACAATGTTGGGTTTTAGACTCTTCAAATATATAATGGAAATTATTTCAAACTATCAATTGATTTTATTCGTTGAAATTAATGCATTTTTTTAAAATTAAAACATATTAAATTTTTATTAATATTAATTTTCCAGTACAATTTCAGAAAGCACTTGGTGGTAAGACTGGTTTGACCGAAATATTTACTTATTAATTTATGTGTGTTATTGAAATTGTTCTAATACGCGCCTTTTAACTATTTTTTATTTATTAATCATTGGTCTTACAGTTACACATAATAATAATTTTAAAAAATACATAGTATATTAAGATTTAGAAATGTTTTTTAAGAAACAATAATTGCATTTTTGTGCTTTTTATAGATTTAAGGATGTAAACATATTTTTTTAATAAAAACATGGCTTTTAAGATATAATCATCGAGGTTAATTTAAGAGTTTTTTCGTTCCGATTAAAAAAATTTATAAAATAAAAATTAACCTTTAAAGGTTACTTTAAAATTAAAAATGATTTGATTATATGTATTAAATTTTTAAAAAGAATTATTTGTTTAAATGCAAATGAGTGTGCCACAGGCGAAAGATTGAAATGCGAATAATTAAAAACTAAATAAAAAATAACCAACCCTTATTTTGTGCACGAATCGCATTGGTTAAAACGTTTTAAATGATAAAAAATGATTCTACTTTAAATGCAAATTATATACAGAAAAAAGTTCGCAACAAAAATATAATTATTCATTTCAAAAGAAATTTTATTCTAAAAATCAGCTAATAACAACTTACAAGTTCTCATTCAAGATTACCGACATAATGAATTCTTCAACAAATTTAATTTATAAAAATATACAGAGCACTTTGATAATGATTTAATAAAATTTTTGGTTAAATTATTGCTAGGAAAATGAGTACTCTACTTAAATAAACAATTTTATTTATTTTAAAAAAAATATTTATTTAAAATTAATAGATTTATTATTTGCAAATAGACAAAGCACTTAATTTTTGTCAAACAAATATCAATTACAACGCGTTTTATACTGAGCGTAAATATAAAATATTTAAAATTGCACTAATGCCCCAAACAAAGATATTGGCCATATAAAAACTTACGCCTATTTCCGCCTGAACTTTTGTCTTAAATTATATTTTACGCACGTCAATATTCAAACATTGTCTGTCGTCATTGACATTGCAAAATTTATCCGACCCCCAATTAACAAATGGCAACATTTTTGCGAAAAGTTGGATGTTTAAATGGGCTTACTGGTCATCTTAGTCTAAGAAAAAAAGCGAATCTTAAGTTAAATTACATAAATAATAATAAGTGTATGAACAATACAAAGGAAAATTTACAAAGCGTGGCGGTTTAATGCAGAATTACAATTAAAATTAAGAATCTATGAATCAAAGGACATCTGTATTTAAAAATATATTAAATCCGTGATTGAATGAATAGCTTTGAAAGAAAACCATGAAAATCGATCAAATGACTATGAGGAGAGTGGTTGGTTTGTCTGGAAATAAGATTTCCAAACAAAAATAGAATATGACAAGATTGTTGAAGATTAATAACAAAAAAAAAAAAAAAAAATTATACTTATAAAAAAATATGTAAACATGCTGATATACAGAAAATGATACAGAACCAAGGAACTCTTAAAGAGCTAGACAGAAAGCTTTGAAATAAAAAAAGGCAATAGAAATTTGCAATCATTATTAAAACAAATTAGTTTGATAGATCAAAGAATGAGATATGCTCTTAAAAATTGATAATTGATTGTATAAAAACCAAATTATTTAGCAAAGAATTTAAGCAAAAAAAATTTTATTAAATGACATAAGTAAGCATGCTAATAAAAATTATAATTGAAATGTCGATTTATAAAAAAGTTATTTTCACAATATTTTTCATTTAATAAAAAAAGAATTATTGACACTGTAAAGTATTAATATGAAAAGAAAACTTTACTATATAATATTGACAATGTTTTTCACTCATCAAAGAAAAAAGAACGATGAAGTATCGATGAAAAAGGACAAAGCATCGGCTATCAATCACTCCTTCCAACCATTATTCCGAAAAAAAACATTTTTTTTTAAATAAAGCGATCGGCAACGATAGCAAACGCACCCCTTTGACATTTTATGGTTTATATTAATAATATATTTTTTACTTCAAACAAAACATGGAATTTAGAACTGGAAAATTTAACAAAACAAGTAATTAACTCTAAAAAATTAAAAGAAAAGTTAATGACTCAAACATTGAAAATTTATTAATACAAACAAAAACAAACATTCTATAAAATATGTAGTTAAAAATTTCAAATTAAAACAGATATAAATAGGTAATTAAACATGTTCACAGCTCCGCGCTTGAGATAAAATAAAAGCCGTTACAAAAAATAAAACAACTTCGATGCAGAAATTTTGAATCATTAACGACCTTGAAGTTGATCAAATCACTGAAAATTTTGGTTTTATCTTTTTTTCTGATAATATTTCGTCAAATTTTTAATCATATGTTTGTTTAATAAGAGCGCATAAAACTGAATACAAATCAAAGAAGTAGCAAAATTGCCCTAATATATATTAATAAAACAATTATTAATCAATGATGCAAAATATCAAGATAAATGAGAAAAAATTAATCATTACGATTAAAAAATATAAAAAATTTTCGGCTCTGCTAACGATTAAATGTAATTCCAAAAACGCAACTTTTCATCACATTACTTTTTAAGTCAATTAAATATAGAATAATGCATATAAAGCAAATGTATCTTATTCTAAATGATTATTGATTTGTCAGAATAAATAGTAAGTTAGGGTGGATTGTGTGAAAAAATCTTATAAAGCTAAAAACGAATTGCAATACAAGTGCCAATAAACACTATAAAATCTATTTTTTCAAATCCTAAATTTATAGAAAAGCCATATTATTACAAAGTAAATCATTCGGGTTTAATGCCTTTGCCTTAAAGACAACACCGGACCAGAGGTTTTAATGGCAACCAGGATAATCCACCATAATTATACACTTATGAATACTGAAAAAAATGATTTAATAATATAAATAAAAATTAGGGAAAAAATAAGATAAATAATGATAATATTTACTCATCCTCAAACCAGTAAAAAAAGTAATATTGTTTTTATTAAAATATCAAAAAAAATAGTTTAAAATTATTTTGATTTTTTAAAAATCGGGAAAGAAAGAAAATAAATGCAGTCAAATAATAAGAAAGAAGAAAAAAAAATTTCCAACAAACTACGCGCTAATCATTCAAAATAATATTTCAACAAAAATGGAAGCAGATAGTGTTATTTCAAAGAGTTGCAAATATATTAGGTATTAAAATTAATAACGAATCTGAAATTTGCAAAAATGTTATAAACCCCCAATTTTTTGTAAGTTTGCCATTAAAAAGTTAATTCATTTTTTTCAATGAACATAAAGAATATTGGAAATAAATTACTCATGCCTATATTTTATTGGAAATAAATTAATTTTATAATTTAGAAAACATTTTACATTTTAAGATGTATTATCAACTGTTTTTATTAATTTAATATGACTTTGTCTACATCCTTTCATTATTACAACTTTTTCAATGTTTGCTTCTATTATTCATGCATATAAGGTGTAACAGCACATGAAAACGAGCTACCACGTGACTTTCAAACCGGTCGGAGAACAATTGCCATTGATATTGAGATCGGCATAAGAAATGACCGATGATTGAAGAACAGAAATTTCAAAAAATTAAATGAATATTCTAAAATTAAAATATATCAATTATTAATTTTAACAATAAAAATATTTCAGATTGATTTTAAAAATAATAACGATCAACTTCAAATTTTTTGGGTTAATTAAAAAACAAGTGGTAAAAATAATCGGTTTAAATTAATCAGCGTTTTGCAACGAATCATCAATAGCTATCGCCTACACGCGTTGAACATGAAATTATATTAAAATAATTATATTGCAAGCAAACTGTGTGCGATGAGACATTTAAATAAAAGTTCAACCCAATTTCTAAATAATGCGGTAAGCTGAACGTCATGGCTGAGGAATCCGAGCGAGTCGAGAGCAAGCCTAAAAGAAAAGAATCTTACATAAAATTCATATTAACCATCATAATTTATTAATGCAAAAAATCACAAGCAACGGGGCATTCAAGCTAAAAAAAAAAATAATCTTAATAGAATGGATTTTCTTTTTTTTCTTTACACAAACGCTTTGAGCTTTCTTTCAGAAGCAAAAGACGAGGAGTGATGCCGTGCTCTACGACAAAACTTTGTTACCAAAATATCTAAAAAAAATTGGAAGAACCAAATTTAAAGCTATATGAACTTTAACGCATAAATAACTTAACAAAATACTGGATACAAATATTTTATTATTAATTATACAATTTAATTTAGAGAAAAACAAATTAAAATAAAAAGAGTGTTTCATAAAAGGCCGATCAATTAAAATATAAATATTTAAATTGTGGATTTGTTATTAATATTTTAAAAATTTCATTAGATATCATTAGAAAATCAGAGTATTTAAAAAAATTATGCTAAGGTATAAATAATAATTAGGCAAAGGACCTTAAGTTTATTGGTGCTAAAAATAATAGTAAAAATTAACAACAAAAAAGTGAATTAATAGAATAATAAATAAAACTTAAGTATCGCAAATGCCTATTCTTTTTGTTAATGAAAAAAGCATATATTATAAGTTGTACTTAGATGATAGAATATATAAATATGATGATGATACTTGGTGACTTGTACCACGGGCCGTATATCGCCCTGGCGGCGGATAATGAAATAATGATTTAAAACAATTATAGAAACCTTTATTAAATCGAGCAATAAAAAATAAATTCTAACTAAAAAATTTAAACCGTTTTGATTAACGAATTTGCAAAACATACTTATTAGCTAAAATATTTAACATTTTACTTTTTTCAATTAGTATCTATTCTAAATGTGAAGAATTAGCATATTCACATGAACAAAAATCTTTTGAAAAAATTTCAATCAATATTTTTGAGATATTAAGCTTACAAGTATAAAATATATTTATTTGTTTTTGAATTATTAAATATTATTACATAATTAAATTCAATAAATCAAACGTAATGAAAATTTGTAAGTGCAATCAATCCAAAGACAAAATGTTTCAGCTGCTGGTAAACAATTACGACAAAATTAATCTATGAAATAAAATTATGAATTTAAATGATAAAAATTATAACATGTAATTCTAGTCTTGAAATTAAAAAAAATGAATGCGTAGGGCAGGTAGAAATTTGTAAATTTATTTTTATCTAGCGAATTTGCAAAATAAAATATGTTTGCAATGAAATTAAAATAAATGTATAAATTGAACTTTTTTGAGTCATAGTAACACAAAAATCACAGTAAGCAAAAAAGGAAAAACTGAAAATTTTATTTTGAATTAAAGCGCTACTAAACTTGCAATTGAAAAAAGAGAAACAATTAACCCCTGCAAAAATTGATATCATTCTTGCAATAATAAGAAAGCGAATTAAACAAAATAAACCTAAAAAACAATATTGAAAAATTCAAATTAAATTCAGAAATATGCAAAATATAAAAAATTCACTGGGTACCTGTATTAATTGCACAATGTCTTTAAATTTTGCAAGCAATAAACGCAAATTACAAATAAAAATTGTATTCTTAAATCTTTGTAGCCACAAAGCTTAAATACTAAATTAAACTAAAAACAATTAAAAATATATTTATTCAAAACAATTTTGTGTTAAAAACTATTTTGCCGACCATCAGAAAAATTTCTCAAATGCCTTAATAAAAGTTTATTAAAAATAACTAACTCACTAATTTATAAAAAAAAATAATAATTTGTTAATCCGCCATAAGCAAAAAAATAAATCTAAATTAAATTTAAACATAAATATATATTAACAGCATTGCCTGAAACAATGTGCTATAACAAAAGATAAATGCACATGTCTTAAATAATACAATTCTTATGCATTTTTTGTAGCATTTTTTACGGGCTATTTATTGATTATATTTGTTATTGGTAAAATAGTTTATTCACGTTGCACTTCGAAATGCTGACCCTAGCTTTTTTGATCAGCTTTGACTCGCCGTATTGAATGAGTGATCAAATCTTCTGATGCGCCGACGAAATATTGATGTTTGTTTAAAAAAAATAAAAACATTTATAACTAACTACCTTGCCGGTCTACACTGAAAAATACATTTTAAATGTCGATAAGAAAATTATTATTGGAGAAAATTCCAATAGAAATGATTGTTATTTGTAAATAAGACATTTAAAATAATATAAAATTAAAAAAACGATTCAACCCAAAAATTTATATAAAAGTAAAAAAAAAAAAGGTGCTATAAATTATATAATATTACCAATAAGATTCAAAAATAAAAAATATTAAAAATGCGTGCGCTTAAAAAGCTGCAAGTTTCTATATACTCCATAATTATTTTACTCTACAAAGAGATTAAAGGCAAATGTATCCTGAGAATAATTACAAATTCAATATTACATAGTATCAAACAAAGATATATAAAATACCAAAAAAGCAAAAATAATCAAGAATTACAAATCTGGCACCATAAATAATTTGTTTTGTTTAAATAATAATTATTTAATTAATAAAGTAAATAAACATATTAATATTGAATATCTTTAATTTCTCGGCTGATAAAAAACCAAAATAATGAACAAAAAATAAATTCGACATAAATTGTGATGTAATAATAGGTAATTGTTATACTAATTATTAATAATATAGCAAAAATTTAAAAAAAGTATGTATTAAATATAATATTTTAAATATTTTTATGTTAACAAATATTTAGTTTATAATTTAAATATACCCCGAATAAAAAATACCTTATTTACTAAAAACAATAAAAGCTAATTTAAGGTATTTAAACCCATAAATATTTATTAAACCAAACTTATTCATTTATATGTAATATAAGTAATAAGCTGAAGACGAATTGGTAACCACCATAACTCAGAGGAGATCAATGTGAGCCCTTGGACGACCCTTACCGTGGTGCATTCACAATTTTGAAAAATTATCCTTTGAAAGTAAAATACCATATAATACTTTTACTTATATAATTCATTTTTTATGATTGTACTGGCAATCATATCAAATATATAATCACAATTTTATCTTTAATGTAAAACATAATGGCGCAATATTTAAATATTAAGCTGCCCATAATACATACAAAAAGGCGATCCATCCAACATGAAAACTGTATATGAGACGGTGAGTGCATTTAAATTTTACCCTAAAATATTATACGCTCTAATCATAACTTTGAAAGTATACTATTTAAATAATTTTATTTTATAACATTTTTTATTATTTGTACTGATAATAAATGATTTACCAATTAAAAAATCAATTTTTTACTTTAACTAAATTTGATTTAAAATATAAATTGATATATATATATATTTTGATCTAAAATATCAAAAAATGTAAAAATTAAATTAAACAAGTCAAAAAAGAGCAAAGTAATATAAATATCCAATTGCCCGTTTCTAATTTAACTTTAAAAATTTATTAATAAATATAATACAACTAAACAATCATATTTCTATATTTGATCAAAACCAAATACAAAATTTAATAACGATCTATAGTATTCAAATATGATTTTTTCAAAATAAATTTGTGCTAAAAAATAGCATATTTTGACGATTAATGTGCAATAAAAGCGGCTCTTTTTTAAGAAGACCACAGCCGTCTGTGCTCTATGCAATCTTTACTTCCGTACCATTATCAACGATGATCAATACAAAAAGTTTCTGGAATCCCAAAAAAATATTTTGAAAAATTTGGGTGGACTAATTACTTATTGATCAAAAATTTATAAATTTGTTCAATTTTGAGTGATCTTAAAATCACAATAATAATGAAGGAATTAATTTACAATTAAGTTTCCTCATCATACATGCGTCACCTCAAATATAGCAACGTTTGTCTTTCTGTACTATTTAAAAATACCATGCCTGCATTTGTTCTAAAACAAAGTTAAAAATAAAACCGTAAACATTAATAAAATTAACTATGAAAACGCCTAAATATTTTGCTGTACTCAGCAAAATAAAAGCAAAAAATAATTGATTTATGTTTAATATCCAATAATGATCGTGACAACAAGGACACGAGAAAATGAGTGCCAAAGTTACGAGGAAAGGTGTAGTTCGATTAAGGAAGTAGAAAAGATAAATCTGCTATTAAACTTCAATTAAAGTGATTTACAGAAGCTATTTGCAAAAGATAATGCATGTAAGAAATTTTATAAGACTTAAATATTAAAAATCCAAATTATTGCTAAACCAAAAATAAATAAACTATTTATGCAAAATATATTATAAACTTTATTCTGGTTAAAAATCAAATTAGAACGCAATTAAAAATAGACCACTAATATCTATTATTTTTAATGTTTTTGACTTTTTTATTTAGATTTTTAAAATTAATAGCTCGTCAGCCCATCATATTCTTCGTTGTATGATTGTGCACTTTTTTTGATCTTTTGTTATTGGGGTAAATTTAACTTTTTTTGAGTAACCATCAATTTTTCCACTTCGTAGTCCTAATTAGAGTCCGGACTAAAACCCAATACCAAAAAATTTTTGGGTTGTTTTGTACAAAAAATTGGACCAATACTATTGACCAAATATTGTTTGGTCCAAATCCATTTTTGTACAAAATTTTTGGTCGTCTTCCAGCTATTTTTGTACAAAACTTTTGGGTGTGTTTCAGTTTTATATATCAAAATTAGCGAACACAACTAAACACCACAATTTAAAAATGAATTCGAACTAGAGCATCTCAAACGGAACGGCCCATTTTTATTTTAAATAGCGAACATCTAATTTTATATGTATATAAATTCAAACTAATGACTTTTGAAATCTCCATAATAATTTTTGTTTACAATTTATATTATGTGTTTTTTGTCAATTATTTAATTTAGTTATTTTGCCAGCTAACTTATATCCAATTTAATATGTGTTTTTGGTTATTTTTTGATGAATTAATTAAGTTTAGATAAATAATAATTTTTTAAATTAAACAATTTTCTTTATTTGGCCAAATTAGGGTTTTGTTTATAAATTATTTTTACTGAAATTTAACAATAAAATTTTATTTTAACTATTTAAAATTACATTCATTTATTTGGTTTTTCTTTTGCTATGGATTTTACAAATTTGATAGGACATTCTTTTTTTATTATTATTTATATTATTGTGCATTTCTTTTTTTGATTTATTATTTTTTTGTTAAATTTTCAAAAATATTTGTGCGTACTCTTCATAGCATTTAGTTTTAGCTTATCAGAAATAAATGAAAAGAACGAATTAAAGCGTAATTTGTATGTTTGGATTTTTTTAAACTCATTTTAAAAATAAAGAACAATGCTATTAATTTATTTTGTTTATTTTCATTTTATCTTGACACTGTATCCGCTTTTTCACATTAAATGTTATCATAATTAAAAACTTCTGTCGAAGACAGAATCTCCCGCTTTTGTGGAAAAATTATTGATCACTAATCAGGGGTGGGGGATTTGCATCCCAGCGAGTCATCCTCATTGACCACATCCTTGATTTGGACTCCTTCATTTGTCGTCGATGGTGAGGCAGTTTCCGCGCGCACTTCGCTCAATTGGGGAAATTGGCCGGTGCCGATGATGGCGGGAATAAGCGACCGCACAAAATCAGAAACTTTATAAAATGGAAGGATAAAGCGCCTCAGCATAAAAATTAATTTACAATAATCTGAAACAGTTTGAATTAATAAAGAACATCCAGAAGATTATCAAACTCATCTAAATATTTAATCCATAACATTTGATTCTTAATTTAAAATAAACTTTCATAAAAAATATATTTTACACATAATTTTTTTATGATTTTGAATTTTCATAATTTATATTAAATGAAATTTGGTGTAAACGTTTTGATTCAGTTTGTTCAGAAACTCACTTTCAGATTTTGATGATGCCAAATTCGAAATTAAAAGTTAAATATTAAATTTTTGCTTAGTCAGATTATTCAGAATTTAAAACGTTCGGTCTATAAAAAATAATTTATAAATTTATGTTATTATTTCCTGCAAAAAAAAGACATTTTATATATTGCTTTCCTGTTTAATCTTTTACTCAAAATACTTAATTAGATAGACTAAAAGCTTTTAGTAATTTGATATGATAAACAACTACAAAGAATAATATGTAATCATTCTATAACCTTAAGATCAAATAAAGTAAAAAAATTAATTTAAAATATCACAACTGTTATATAAATGTCTAAATAACGCAAAATATGCAAAAAATCTGTTCTTAAAAATCTTGAAAAAAGTGAATTTGTTAGTCAAAGCCACACCGTGCACAAAAGACGCCATTTGTCATGGTATTCAAATATTAACGAATAGCAGATTAAGCTGTTAATAAAAAATAGCCATTTAGAATTTTTTATAATTTTATTTATAAAGTTGAAAAATAGTTAAAAATAACGGTTTCGGTGATTTCATCTCAGGAAGCTAATAATTCTCTGCATAGATGCAACCAACCTGAACACAGACACCTTTGAATAATTATTATTTTGGTGTACTTTCAACCAACGCTAAAATATGTGAAGGTTACGTTAATAAAAAATGTTTATAGGTCGGTTAAATTAGTTGAAAGTACCAAATTGCAAATAAAATAATAAGATTACAAAACAATTCAAATATTAAGACATAAATAAAAATAATTTAATGGATACAATGACATTGCGTTCTGAAGTTTGGTGAAAATTAAAAAAGGCAAAACTAAATTATTTTGTACTACGCAAATCAGGAATTAAAAATGAAGCACTGCTTATTTGATAAAATAAGATACACACATGAGCACTTTGGACAAGCGCTGTTTCAAGTCTTGAGGTACATTCAACATGTTTTTAAAATTTGGCATTTCCGTGAATTAAATTTTGTCTTGGAAAAGTGTTCAAATATTGTTATACCGGAGTAATTCTTGTAAAGGAAAATTTGCGGGTGCTGACATTGTGAGGCCTTCGAAGAGACGGTTAATTCTGGTTAAATACTTATAATTGGAACATAATCAATTAGTGTTTAATTTACGTCTAATAAAAATTAATATGCGCAAATCATAAATTGTTTAATATAAATGCGAAATTAATCAATTTGAATTTATACATTGAAAGACAGCCAAAAATGAAACAAAAAATTATACTTAAATTATTTGGTAATAAATTATAACTTTTTTAAAAAAAACATTTTTTATTAAAAAATTTTAGTCAAGTTGGCAGTCGTATCTTGACAGGAAAACCCGAACTTTTGACGTATGAAAGCTGAACCTTTTTTTGGTTTGTTTCTACAATGCCAAAATAGGGCAAGAGTGAACTGAAGGAAGAGTGTCGCATCCAGACGTGTGGTGCTTTTTGTGTCAGTGTGCGCTTTTATTAACGTACCTGATGCGTTTTTTAATTTTATTACGAAACATAAAAAACCCCAAAAGCAAAATGATGAAATTATTAAAAAAATAAAATGATTAATAAATTGTAAGAAAATTAATTTATAGAGGTTTCAAATTCTTATTAATGGTACAAAAAGCTTGAACGCGCAACCACAAAAAAATGATGCAAGGGCGTTGGGATAACAAGAGATTCCATTATTATAAATCCTTAAAAAATTGGGGTTTGCATCAATATATATGAATAAGAAATAATTACTGAATTTTTAAATAGTAATAAAAACTAAATATTTTGCTAAATAAATAATAAAAAGTAGTAATAAAAAACCTGAATCAAAAAAAATAAACCGCAAATGTTCGTAATAGAATTTGTTTTAATTCTTTTAATTTATTAAAAAACTAAATTTCTTTTAATAGACTAAAGAATTATATTATTAGCATCAAATGATTCATATACTGTTTTCAATAAATGTAATTAAATTTTTAAAGCAATTAATTTTTTTAAATAATTGTAAAATAACTACTAGTTCGACATAAAACTATAACAAATACATACACCTACTTGGATCATAAATTAATAATAGAAGAAATTTGTATGAGAAAATTAAAATGATAAAATCAATACCTATTAATCCAGTGTTGATTGTTGGCAAATTGAGACAAAGCTTAAATTTCTGATATGAAGTTGTTTCATTTCTAGAAGTGGTATAAATGTAAAACAAATTTTGATGCCGCAAACATAAGGAAGGCCAAAATAATGGGTGTTAAAACAAATTGACAAATTAATAGCAAAAAATGAAAAATAAATCCAATTCTTGTATTTAAAATATTACTATAAATAAATTAAGTCCATAGAAGAAATTTCAATTTTTTCACTAAAATAAAAACTGACAAGTTTATTTTATTATTATAAATTTAAATAGTTACCATTTATTGGTCTGTAGGTGATAGAATCAAAATGGAATCAGTGTCTTGATTTTGTTGCATTGCTAATTGCATAATTCTTTGTTACTATTTTGTAATTGCTCTGGTTGTCATTTTGCCATTGTTGAGCCATATTTGATTTCTTTAGAGTGTTTATTACATTTAATTTTAAAAATATTTTAGCACTTAATTAAATGAGCACTACTTTTTATATGCTATTATCATATTGTAGAGTTTTCAGCTATCCCCGTAGTAAGAATTCTGGCTTGTGTCGTTTATTGGGTGTTGTTTTTTTACCTTTATTCTTTCTTTTTATTTTTTACTAATAATATGTATAATATTTTATTTATTTTGTTTACACTTTGATCTTAAACATAGTATCGCATTGTAATTGAATATTTTTTCAGATCGGTGTATAAATATAAAATTCCATCGTCTCACTTCATTAATAATATATACAAATAACTAGTGGAGATGTGGCATGCATGTGAATAGATAAAGGGCCGAGCCTAGCGGTTTTAGGGAACAAACAAATTTTTTTAAAAATTTTTTTCCAAAATTTAATTTTTTTTTCCGTGAACTTGCTCCGCGCGCTTCGCGCGCTCGCCCGCCCGCCAGTACCCCAGGGCGAGCCCCCTTCCCCTCTCTCCCCGGCCTTTTACACCGGCCAAGCCCCCTTCCCCTCTCTCCCCTACCTTTTACACCGGCCAAGCCCCCTTCCCCTCTCTCCCCTACCTTTTACACCGGACAAGCCCCCTTCCCCTCTCTCCCCTACCTTTTACACCGGGCAAGCCCCCTTCCCCTCTCTCCCCGGCCTTTTACACCGGCCAAGCCCCCTTCCCCTGTCTTCTCTGCCTTTTACACCGGCCAAGCCCCCTTCCCCTCTCTCCCCTACCTTTTACACCGGCCAAGCCCCCTTCCCCTCTCTCCCCGGCCTTTTACACCTGCCAAGCCCCCTTCCCCTGTCTTCTCTGCCTTTTACACCGGCCAAGCCCCCTTCCCCTCTCTTCTCTGCCTTTTACACCGGGCAAGCCCCTTTCCCCTCTCTTCTCTGCCTTTTACACCGGGCAAGCCCCCTTCCCCTGTCTTCTCTGCCTTTTACACCGGGCAAGCCCCCTTCCCCTCTCTCCCCTACCTTTTACACCGGCCAAGCCCCCTTCCCCTCTCTCCCCGGCCTTTTACACCTGCCAAGCCCCCTTCCCCTGTCTTCTCTGCCTTTTACACCGGCCAAGCCCCCTTCCCCTCTCTTCTCTGCCTTTTACACCGGGCAAGCCCCTTTCCCCTCTCTTCTCTGCCTTTTACACCGGGCAAGCCCCCTTCCCCTGTCTTCTCTGCCTTTTACACCGGGCAAGCCCCCTTACCCCCTCCATATTCCGTAAACTCGCTCCACGCGCTCGCCCGCCCGGCTTTACCCCCGCTCGTTCCGCGCGCTTCGCGCGCGCCGCCCGCCTGCACAACGGGCAAAGCCCCTTACCCCCTTCCACATTCCGTGAACTCGCTCCGCGCGCTCGCCCGCCCGCATTTTCCCCTTTTAGACACTTTGTCAATTTTTTCGACACTTTGTCTTACCAGTGAAACGACATATTGCAACTTCCCCCCAACTCTCCCCCGCAATTCCCGCCCTCCCCCAGCCATTAGACACTTTGTCACAAAACTTGTCGACACTTTGTCCTAGAGTAAAAATTTTTTCTTTTCTGGAATCAGCGTTTCAAACTACCCCCACATAACCCATTTAGTCTTACTTTTTTCTATTCAAATAACATCCTGGGCTATATACTACTGTCGTTTTGGCCCAAACCGGTTTGAAGCTCGTACCGGCCTCAGCGCCATGAACCCCTTCAACTTCGTGCTAGAGCCATAATTTTTTTTTTTAAAGATGCAGCAACGTTTGCTCCATCTTTTCGTAAGGAACGCCAAACAGCTGCACATTCGGCTTCAATGTGCTCAAATCGAAAAACCATAAAAAATCTACCACCTCAAAAATTTCAAACCGGTTTAAAAAAAAAAAAGGCTATTGCCAATTTATTCTGCCAGGTACAAAAGTTGCTCCGTGAGCTTCTCTACAAAAAAGGTTCGGGGCCCGAAGCGATCAGTTGCGTATTTAGTTGTCAGCAGAGCCCATTTATAGTTTTCTGCCCCCTAAAAGGGAAAGTGAAAAGAGTGAAAAAAGGGAGTAGGGAGGAGTGAAGGGAAAGGGGGAGGGGGGGGGGGGGGGGGGGGGGGGGGGGGGGGGGGGGGGGACGGGGGAAAGAGTGGAGGAATGGCGGGGAGAAGGGGGAGGGGTAAATGGAAAGGTTAAAGGCGCGCGAGGGGGGGGGGGAGTAAGGGAAGAGGGAAAAAAGGAAGGGGAGGGGGGGAAGGAGCTCGTGATTTTTAGATTTTGGTAAGTGGGGGGTGGGTGAGATAAGGGAGTTTGTAAGTTCAAGAGGGGCGTTTAAATAAGGGTGGTCAGTTCTTGTTTTTTTAAGTCACAGAATGTAGTGAGTGCATCATTCTTGTATCTCTCCGTGCACTCGCTCGGTCGCTACGCTACACTCGCTTCGCTCGCTCCGCTCCGCTCCCTCGCTCGCGCACGTCGATGATGGCTTAGTGGACTCAGTTGGATCTGTTGTAAGAATTGACCAAAAGCTGATATGTAAACTTGCTGCGCGCGCTTCGCGCGCGCCGCCCGCCCTTAGACACCGGGCAAGCCCCCTTACCCCCCTCCACATTTCGTGAACTCGCTCCGCGCGCTCGCCCGCGCGCATTTTCCCCTTTTAGACACTTTGTCAATTTTTTCGACACTTTGTCTTACCAGTGAAACGACATCTTCCAACTTCCCCCCAACTCTCCCACACAATTCCCGCCCTCCCCCAGCCATTAGACACTTTGTCACAAAACTTGTCGACACTTTGTCCTAGAACAAAAATTTTATCTTTTCTGGAATCAGCATGTCAAACTACCCCCACTTAACCCATTTAGTCTTACTTTTTTCTCTTCAAAGAACATTCTGGGCTATATACTACTGTCGTTTTGGCCCAAACCGGTTTGAAGCTCGTACCGGCCTCAGCGCCCTGAACCCCTTCAACTTCGTGCTAGAGCCATGAAAGTTTTTTTATAAGATGCAGCAACGTTTGCTCCATCTTTTCGTAAGGAACACTAAACAGCTGCACATTCGGCTTCCGGGTGCTCAAATCGAAAAACCACAAAAAATCCACCACCTCAAAACTTCAAACCGGTTTAGCGCAAAATAAATGTTCATTCCCAAGTTTTTCTGCCAGGTTCAAAAGTTGCGCCTTGAGCTACTCTACAAAAAAGGTTCGGGGACCGAAGCGATCAGTTGCGAATTCGCTTGACGCAAAGACGGTTTACAACGGGCTACCCCCTATTTCCTTAATAACCCCTATTTCCTTAATAATATATACAACAACAAATAATTCAGGACATCCAATATTTTTTAAATAAATGATAATTAGTTAAATTCCAGCTCATTACACTCCCGGACAAAATTATTTGAAACCACAATGGTATAAATATAATTTATTTAAAATTAAAAAAAGCAGGGGATTTTGAGAAGCGTACACACAGCCATTTAATTTATTAAATTCATTTTCACTTATTAAACTTAATCAAATATTTATTCTAATTTATGTGTTTAATAATTATTAAGTTTTTTTTACATATTCTTTTTGCGTTTGGGAATGCATTCACTTCATCGTGTTTATCTTCCAAGATAAGTTTTTAAAATATATTTTCTTGTTTTATGTACTGAGTTGATTAAATTATGATTGTGTATTCTACTGTTTTCGTTGTTTTATAAAAAAATAGTTTAAATGAATCAACTTTGATTCAATGTTTTTATAATAAGTTTTTTTATCGGCTTATAAATTAATGCATTTTTTGAATTAAAACAAAAAATTACGCGAAAGAAAATTATACTCCAGTTACGATTTACCTTGTTTAAATATTATAAATAATGTGAAGGATTCCCCACACATAAAGCAACCTCTATTGTAACATTAAAACATATTTGAATTATGGAGTTAACATTTTTTAAGACACAAATTGCAATTATATTAAACAAGCCAACTTATGAATAACTTTTATAAAATAATTCTTGTATATTAAGGAAAACAAAGTTATGTTTTGTATTTACACAAACGGACTCCAGAGTGTATCAATTGTTCGAAGGAATTGTTTAATATGCGCATTGAATAATGATTCAGCGTGCGCAGAAAAAGCTGCGTTCGTAGTCAACTTCTTTTTCCGTAATAAAAGTGTGCCCACCAAAAAGCTAGCTTGATGGCATTTCTTAAATACAATTTGTTGTTCTATTAATCCATGAGATTGCTTTGTTTTTGCTTTTTAATATTATAAATCAAATTTTGAATTTATTTCTGTTAAGATTTTTCTGCAAAAGTTTAACCGAATAATTTCACCATATACTGAAACATTTTTGTACTTTTAAAGATTTTCATTAAAATAATAACTACTTTATTACTATTTGATAACAAAATTTACTTTGTTAAATTAAAACAATTTGTTTATATCTAAATGCGTGAAAATTTTAAAAAAAGTTGGAGGACTTTGTTGATTTTTAAAGTTTTTATCTATTTTTGTATTCTCCACGCTGCTTTTCAATATGCTGAACTATTCACATAGGTAAAATTGTATGTTTTTAATATTTATTTAACGATTACTATATTAATTGGAAATTCTTTCATTTATTTTTACGAATTATTTAATTCCAGGCAATCCGCCATCTAGAGTTCGTCTCGTACAAGTGCATTTTTTATTTTGTTTATTTGGCCTTTAATTTAATAATCCTTTACTATTCAAATATTAGAAATTATAATTAAACGATTATCATGTTATTATTAAGATTATTTGTGTGTTAATTTTTGGGTTTAAAACAAAGATCTTCTGAGTTAAATTTTATGTAATTAATTTCATATTCTAGTTGTTAAATTGTTTATATTAATTTAAAATAATTTTGTATTTTACATATAGTGATAATAATATTTTATAAATTAAACATACACGGCGGCGTCTTACTCCCATATCTACTTCATATCAATCAGCTCTTAAGGTTTCTGGGTAGGGATGCTCTCGAGTCTCTGTCTCGGTTCTCGAGTCGAGAAATTTCTCGGTTTTTTTGGTTCTCAGTCTTGGTTCTCGGTTTCGGTTCTCGGTCTCGGGTTTTTAGTTTCGGAAAACGAGACTTTTTTGAATTGGTAAAGATTGGGTTTTTTGGTGGAATTCATTACAGAATCTGAGCTTGAAAGATTTAAAAAATGCTTAAGACAAATCAATTAAAAAAAATCTTTAATGATGTATCTTTTAGAAAACTTTTACAGTCAGTTGTCGTATGGCTCAGTGGTTAAATTCTGGCTCTTAATTTACTTTTAATTTAAAAATTACTCCTTTTTATTGATTCTTACAAAAAATTTATAAACCTAAATTCACTAAAACTTTAATTTTTCCCGGCGGCTGGAGCCACCGACCGACCCCTCCTTCCTATTTCTAAAAGAAAAAAATTGCCGCATTTTAAAAATTTCGTTGCACTTAACAAATTAAGTCAAAAATTCAAAATTTTCTCGATGGCGCCTATCGGCACCGCCGACCCCCACGCGAAAAAAACATGTTTTAATCGGAAAAATTACACCAAGCTTTCACAATTCAACTAAATTCGAAAAACTTTCCCCTAAATTTCCAGTGTCTCGAGTCTCGGTGTCATTTCTCGGTCTCGAGTCTCGGATCTCGGTAAATTTCAATTCCCGAGCATCCCTATTAATTAATCATTTATTAACTGAAAAAAAGATGGCTGCCCGTAAAACGTATGTCGCAATAGAATTGTTACTGTTCTGTACACGTTGGCTAGACATCACCTATTAGCTTTATTATGTGATTCATATTATTTTTTATAAACATTTATTTTAAATAAAATAAATTTAGGGTTGTCGATATTAAAGATTCATCACAATGTAACCTTTGTAACTAATTTAATGAGTGCTTTCCAATCGTTCAAACAAATTTAACCAATTTTATTATTAGGTAAATTATTTTTATTAAACTTATTTGGATGTTTTTTATGTACACGAGTCTCCGTAAAGAAACGGTGCAAGGCTTCATCCCTTCGAGAATACTCGGATTTCTTACTGGGTTTTTTGCATATTTTGCTAAGTTCTTTATCATTTAACGCAGTTTTTTATGCAAAGTGCTTCTATGATAGGTTTTCAAAAATATATGTTTGATTATTTGTCTATCAGTAGTATTATTGATTAAAAATAATGATTGTTAGTCCTTAAAAACAATAATCAAAAGCGTTATAAAAGCAATATAATTTTTAGCACATAAGAATTATTTTTTTAACAAATATTTTAAATAATCGTTTCATTTAATATTATATATTTTGAAAGATAACTGGTAATCGATGACGCAAATCTCATTGCTAGAAAAGTTATTTGATGCACCATTTTTATTATTTTTTCGAAGACAATTTTTATAAAAATCTCAAAATGAATAATAGAACCTAATGTTTAATATTCTTTTTATTTGTTATGGAGCAACGTCTACCATGGCGCCCGGCGCTCGGAGGTTTAATGATCAGCAATAGTGGTTCATGAGGTGCGGATGTAAATATAGCACAAAAAAGAAACGCTCGTAATAATTTTTACACAAAATTGTTTCACTAAAAGATTTAGCTAGTGAGAGCCATCATCTCGCTGCAATTGTTTTTAGTTATGCAAATAAACACTTATTAAATAATTAAAATATTTATATTTTTATCCTTAATTCTTTTTGAAAAAAATCACTTAAAGTGACAGGTTAGAATAAAAAAAAGAAATGAGTACCATTTAACATGAAATACCGGATCATGGTGTATTTAAATATTTTCGTAACATCGGCAGCATTTCGCCGACTTCACCAGGATTTCCACTTGGTACGACCAAACCGCGCGGGCCAGACCATTAGTTAAACACTAAAAAGTATATAATTGCTAGCAATTAAAAAAATTTTAAACAGATAAGTGTAGATAATAATAATTAATGTTCTAAAAAAATGTATAAAGCTGATGTCAAAAGTTTCAAATGCAGATTAAGATATAATCAAATTTAAAAAGACTATAAAAAATATATACTTTGGCAAGATGGGTAATTTGAAATCTGCTAAAATTCTTAACATTGTCTATTAAATATCATAAAAATATTCAAGTTTTATAAGAAAAATAACTTTAACAAGTTTTTAAATATATTGAAATAAAAATAGAAATTATGAACAGCTAACATTATTCTTAAGGTTTTAAAGCCGTCAAAGTTGCCAATGTACGAACCTTATCAGACATTTTAACGTAATCTAAAAAATCAAAATTAACATACAATGAAATGAATTAATTATCAATATTTACATATTTCCTCCAAAACTATAATAAAAATTTAAATTTTACTGCTTTGATTAACAAAATTGATTAAAACTTGCTAAACAACAAGAATTATTTATGCGAAATCATCATGAGACGCTGAGGATGCCTGAATCGCATGCCTTATAACTAAAAGCATACACTAAAATTTTAAAAATATAAAAATATTTATTAATAAATAATTAAAAAACAACTATTAATGGTAGAGTCATATGATTTCCTCAAAACTTTAATAAATTTAAATTTTACTGCTTTGATTAACTAAAATTGATTAAAACTTGCTAAACAACAAGAATGCAAAATCATTATGAGACGCTGAGGATGCCTGAATCGCATTCCTTATAACTAAAAGCATTGTCATTGTAATATTATTTTTGTACTGATTTAATCGTCTTTCCTCAGTGATATTATTTTTGAAACGATAATATTTATCATTATATGAGTGCACTTGAACTGCAACAGTTAATATATTTCAATCTTTAATTAAATAAATCACAATGGTAATTGTAGCATCATGACATAATGTTTTTTCACCTTTTCCTAATATTATATTAATTATACAATTATTTGGTTTTACTTTTTATCGATACATTTTATTTTTAGAGTTAACCCTTTTTTAATAAACTTTGCCTCGGATTTTTAGACCATAACTTTTAATTTATTGGATAAAAAAAATAAAACATGGGATGACAAGACCAATTGGCCACAAAATGGTATGGAGCAAATGCTCTGCGCCCCGCAAGAAAAAATCAATCGTCGATTTTTCCGGGGGGGGGGGGGGGGGGGGGGGGGGGGGGAGGGAGGACGCCAGCACAGCACCTTTCTTCAGTCAGTTTAAACATTTATTCAACAAATCAATTTTCCCATTTAAATTGTAAATTAATTACAGATGCGAAATAAGCAAAATACAGGGATAAGAATAAAAAAATGTTGACATTACAGGGCAGGTTTTTAAGCAAATGCTTCCTCCCACCCGTCCTTGCGCTAATATGCTAATCAATTCATTTATTTACTTAATACACGTTTGTTTTAATTAGCACCTCCTTTAAGTTCATTTTGTTATTCAGTTTTTAAAGTCTTTTAATTTGTTTCATCTATCCAAGGTTTATTTGTTATTTATAGCTCTTTATTATTTATTTAAAAACGCATAAACAAGATTATATGCATTTATGGTTTCTCTTGCATTAGCCCATAAAGAAATCAGAAACGGAACTAGTAATCTGGTAAAAGCTTGAAAAAACGAAATCAATCTATTTATAATAAACCTAAATAATAACAAATTAGTTAATATAAATTTTATAAATAGATAGGCGCAAAAGTTTCTCTTTAAAAATGTATTTTAACAAAATTTTGATTTAAGGAATAAATTCGATTACAAATATCTAGAAAAATAACATATTATATTTTACGATTTAATTTTCTGAACAAATTTGCTGTAAAAACAAAATGTTATAATTCATTTTTTAACCATAATTTGCCATTTAAAAAGTCAAAGAAGCGTCGCGCAGACAGGTGAATGAGAAATAACCCCGAAAATTGAGATCTTACCCCAAAAAAACCACGCATTTCTCGACTCGAGAAAATTGGTTGGGAGGGAATACAAGTTTTTTTTTTTTGCGAATTCTGCTTTCCAACAAATTTTCCGCATTGCTCACGCGTTGACTGATAGGAATTTGATTAATTTTTAAATTAGTTGTTGTTCATTAATCTATGTGCCATCTGAGTTTTATGTTAATTAAAATTTAAGAAACTATAGTCGCCTTTGCGCAGTGTTTTTGCTATTTAATTGTCGCAAAAGTATATCAATGTTTTTAATTTTTTTTTGTATTTTGAAGTAATTTACTATAGCTGTAATAGACGTTATTACTTTTTGATATTATGCACTAATCATGGTTATTCATTTTAAAATTATACGCGGGATTTTGCTATTATTCTCACGTTATTTAATCAGTTTATATGGCAGTGCCAACTCTTTTCTGGCATTTCATGTTCAATTTTCGTATTCTATCTTATTCATATTTCACAATTTTTTAATGATATTTCAATGTAGAAACATCTATGTTTGTAAAATTGATTAAAATCATATTTGAATTTAATTTAATGCTATACTTTATTGATTTATTTGTTTTTTTATTAAAACAAATTTTTTTTAATGCTTAAACTTTTACATAAATCCTTTAGTCTTCTTCCAACATTTTGTTTTATTGGTAATTGCTATAGTATTCGACCGACATTAATAGTCCCCCAGTATCCTTTTTAAATAAATTTTTATGTTTATCTTTCTGTTAGTTTGCTTACTATTCGCCACTTTTGCCGCTGCTTTTTTAGAAATTTTTTAAATCAAAATAAAATAGAAATTTAATGTTTAAGATGTTAAAAAATAAAATTTCCTATGCATTTGGTATTTTGCGTCATAAAGCTGTAACATATCATTTTAAATTAACGAAAATGTTAGGTCGATTTTTTTACTTTAAATAACGATGAATAAAAAATGGATAATTTATTCGTTTATATTTGTTTTATTGTTTCAATATTAACTATATATGTGTACATGTTCATTTACATATGCATTAATAAGTTAGTCAAACAATCAAATAAATGATTAACAATTAAATGGAATAATTTAATTTTACAAAATATTAAGAAATAAGGTTGAAACAATCTGCAAATTATAATATATGTAAAAAGTGGTGATCAAAAATTATTAAGGTAATACTAAAAATTACATAATAAAAACAACAACTTTTAATTGGGAAAAAATATCTAAACTAGTTCCGGACCAAACAATTAATTGTACAAAAAACCCAAATATTTGTACAAAAAATTGGACCAAAATTTTTTGTTTTTGTTTGTTTGTTTAAATTGGGGCTCAACCCAAAATAACCAAAACCCAAAAAAAACCCAAAAAATATTGTACAAATATTTGATTGGTCCAACGTATTTTTTGTACAAATTTTTGGGCGTCATCCAATTTTATATTCAATGTAACACACGCAACTAAACGCCACAAATTCAAAAAATCCAATACTCTGATGGAGAGCATATTTTTTATTTGTACCAATTTCTATAAAACTTCTACATATACATATTGATCAATTTATTTTATTTTTATTCTATTTATGTTTAGCTGAAATTGAAGACTCATTATAAACATTAGAAAATTAACGAAACAATTGATTAGGCACTGAATAATCAACCCGCATTTGTGTCAATTATTTATTGAACATAATATAATTTTTGTATTTACAATTTTTTTTATTTAAGTGTGTTTTGACATTAATACGGCTTTTAAAAGCTACTTATAAGTTTTTTAATTTTTTAGAATATTCAATTTATGCATAGTGGTGCAAATTTGCTTTGAAACTAATGGTCTTTGTATTTTGTTTGTAGAAAATATTTATTTTTATTTTAAAGGACTAATTGAATGGTTTAAAATTTGATATGATATTTTTTACACATCATAGGCAGGCAATGGTTTTATATAATTTATTTAAAGATTATAACAAATTTTCTTTAAGTTAAAATTTTAAAGGATAAATTTTAAATTTAAAGATTTTAACAGTTTTTAAACTTTTTGTTCTGGCAATATTATGATTTTAATATTAACCGTGAATAATAATATTTTATAAATTAAACATACACGGCGGCGTCTTACTCCCATATCTACTTCATATCAATCAGCTCTTAAGGTTTCTGGGTAGGGATGCTCTCGAGTCTCTGTCTCGGTTCTCGAGTCGAGAAATTTCTCGGTTTTTTGGTTCTCAGTCTTGGTTCTCGGTTTCGGTTCTCGGTCTCGGGTTTTTAGTTTCGGAAAACGAGACTTTTTTGAATTGGTAAAGATTGGGTTTTTTGGTGGAATTCATTACAGAATCTGAGCTTGAAAGATTTAAAAAATGCTTAAGACAAATCAATTAAAAAAAATCTTTAATGATGTATCTTTTAGAAAACTTTTACAGTCAGTTGTCGTATGGCTCAGTGGTTAAATTCTGGCTCTTAATTTACTTTTAATTTAAAAATTACTCCTTTTTATTGATTCTTACAAAAAATTTATAAACCTAAATTCACTAAAACTTTAATTTTTCCCGGCGGCTGGAGCCACCGACCGACCCTCCTTCCTATTTCTAAAAGAAAAAAATTGCCGCATTTTAAAAATTTCGTTGCACTTAACAAATTAAGTCAAAAATTCAAAATTTTCTCGATGGCGCCTATCGGCAACCGCCGACCCCCACGCGAAAAAAACATGTTTTAATCGGAAAAATTACACCAAGCTTTCACAATTCAACTAAATTCGAAAAACTTTCCCCTAAATTTCCAGTGTCTCGAGTCTCGGTGTCATTTCTCGGTCTCGAGTCTCGGATCTCGGTAAATTTCAATTCCCGAGCATCCCTATTAATTAATCATTTATTAACTGAAAAAAAGATGGCTGCCCGTAAAACGTATGTCGCAATAGAATTGTTACTGTTCTGTACACGTTGGCTAGACATCACCTATTAGCTTTATTATGTGATTCATATTATTTTTTATAAACATTTATTTTAAATAAAATAAATTTAGGGTTGTCGATATTAAGATTCATCACAATGTAACCTTTGTAACTAATTTAATGAGTGCTTTCCAATCGTTCAAACAAATTTAACCAATTTTATTATTAGGTAAATTATTTTTATTAAACTTATTTGGATGTTTTTTATGTACACGAGTCTCCGTAAAGAAACGGTGCAAGGCTTCATCCCTTCGAGAATACTCGGATTTCTTACTGGGTTTTTTTGCATATTTTGCTAAGTTCTTTATCATTTAACGCAGTTTTTTATGCAAAGTGCTTCTATGATAGGTTTTCAAAAATATATGTTTGATTATTTGTCTATCAGTAGTATTATTGATTAAAAATAATGATTGTTAGTCCTTAAAAACAATAATCAAAAGCGTTATAAAAGCAATATAATTTTTAGCACATAAGAATTATTTTTTTAACAAATATTTTAAATAATCGTTTCATTTAATATTATATATTTTGAAAGATAACTGGTAATCGATGACGCAAATCTCATTGCTAGAAAAGTTATTTGATGCACCATTTTTATTATTTTTTCGAAGACAATTTTTATAAAAATCTCAAAATGAATAATAGAACCTAATGTTTAATATTCTTTTTATTGTTATGGAGCAACGTCTACCATGGCGCCCGGCGCTCGGAGGTTTAATGATCAGCAATAGTGGTTCATGAGGTGCGGATGTAAATATAGCACAAAAAAGAAACGCTCGTAATAATTTTTACACAAAATTGTTTCACTAAAAGATTTAGCTAGTGAGAGCCATCATCTCGCTGCAATTGTTTTTAGTTATGCAAATAAACACTTATTAAATAATTAAAATATTTATATTTTTATCCTTAATTCTTTTTGAAAAAAATCACTTAAAGTGACAGGTTAGAATAAAAAAAAGAAATGAGTACCATTTAACATGAAATACCGGATCATGGTGTATTTAAATATTTTCGTAACATCGGCAGCATTTCGCCGACTTCACCAGGATTTCCACTTGGTACGACCAAACCGCGCGGGCCAGACCATTAGTTAAACACTAAAAAGTATATAATTGCTAGCAATTAAAAAAATTTTAAACAGATAAGTGTAGATAATAATAATTAATGTTCTAAAAAAATGTATAAAGCTGATGTCAAAAGTTTCAAATGCAGATTAAGATATAATCAAATTTAAAAAGACTATAAAAAATATATACTTTGGCAAGATGGGTAATTTGAAATCTGCTAAAATTCTTAACATTGTCTATTAAATATCATAAAAATATTCAAGTTTTATAAGAAAAATAACTTTAACAAGTTTTTAAATATATTGAAATAAAAATAGAAATTATGAACAGCTAACATTATTCTTAAGGTTTTAAAGCCGTCAAAGTTGCCAATGTACGAACCTTATCAGACATTTTAACGTAATCTAAAAAATCAAAATTAACATACAATGAAATGAATTAATTATCAATATTTACATATTTCCTCCAAACTATAATAAAAATTTAAATTTTACTGCTTTGATTAACAAAATTGATTAAAACTTGCTAAACAACAAGAATTATTTATGCGAAATCATCATGAGACGCTGAGGATGCCTGAATCGCATGCCTTATAACTAAAAGCATACACTAAAATTTTAAAAATATAAAAATATTTATTAATAAATAATTAAAAAACAACTATTAATGGTAGAGTCATATGATTTCCTCAAAACTTTAATAAATTTAAATTTTACTGCTTTGATTAACTAAAATTGATTAAAACTTGCTAAACAACAAGAATGCAAAATCATTATGAGACGCTGAGGATGCCTGAATCGCATTCCTTATAACTAAAAGCATTGTCATTGTAATATTATTTTTGTACTGATTTAATCGTCTTTCCTCAGTGATATTATTTTTGAAACGATAATATTTATCATTATATGAGTGCACTTGAACTGCAACAGTTAATATATTTCAATCTTTAATTAAATAAATCACAATGGTAATTGTAGCATCATGACATAATGTTTTTTCACCTTTTCCTAATATTATATTAATTATACAATTATTTGGTTTTACTTTTTATCGATACATTTTATTTTTAGAGTTAACCCTTTTTTAATAAACTTTGCCTCGGATTTTTAGACCATAACTTTTAATTTATTGGATAAAAAAAATAAAACATGGGATGACAAGACCAATTGGCCACAAAATGGTATGGAGCAAATGCTCTGCGCCCCGCAAGAAAAAATCAATCGTCGATTTTTCCGGGGGGGGGGGGGGGGGGGGGGGGGGGGGAGGGAGGACGCCAGCACAGCACCTTCTTCAGTCAGTTTAAACATTTATTCAACAAATCAATTTTCCCATTTAAATTGTAAATTAATTACAGATGCGAAATAAGCAAAATACAGGGATAAGAATAAAAAAATGTTGACATTACAGGGCAGGTTTTTTAAGCAAATGCTTCCTCCCACCCGTCCTTGCGCTAATATGCTAATCAATTCATTTATTTACTTAATACACGTTTGTTTTAATTAGCACCTCCTTTAAGTTCATTTTGTTATTCAGTTTTAAAGTCTTTTAATTTGTTTCATCTATCCAAGGTTTATTTGTTATTTATAGCTCTTTATTATTTATTTAAAAACGCATAAACAAGATTATATGCATTTATGGTTTCTCTTGCATTAGCCCATAAAGAAATCAGAAACGGAACTAGTAATCTGGTAAAAAGCTTGAAAAAACGAAATCAATCTATTTATAATAAACCTAAATAATAACAAATTAGTTAATATAAATTTTATAAATAGATAGGCGCAAAAGTTTCTCTTTAAAAATGTATTTTAAACAAAATTTTGATTTAAGGAATAAATTCGATTACAAATATCTAGAAAAATAACATATTATATTTTACGATTTAATTTTCTGAACAAATTTGCTGTAAAAACAAAATGTTATAATTCATTTTTTAACCATAATTTGCCATTTAAAAAGTCAAAGAAGCGTCGCGCAGACAGGTGAATGAGAAATAACCCCGAAAATTGAGATCTTACCCCAAAAAAACCACGCATTTCTCGACTCGAGAAAATTGGTTGGGAGGGAATACAAGTTTTTTTTTTTGCGAATTCTGCTTTCCAACAAATTTTCCGCATTGCTCACGCGTTGACTGATAGGAATTTGATTAATTTTTAAATTAGTTGTTGTTCATTAATCTATGTGCCATCTGAGTTTTATGTTAATTAAAATTTAAGAAACTATAGTCGCCTTTGCGCAGTGTTTTTGCTATTTAATTGTCGCAAAAGTATATCAATGTTTTTAATTTTTTTTTGTATTTTGAAGTAATTTACTATAGCTGTAATAGACGTTATTACTTTTTGATATTATGCACTAATCATGGTTATTCATTTTAAAATTATACGCGGGATTTTGCTATTATTCTCACGTTATTTAATCAGTTTATATGGCAGTGCCAACTCTTTTCTGGCATTTCATGTTCAATTTTCGTATTCTATCTTATTCATATTTCACAATTTTTTAATGATATTTCAATGTAGAAACATCTATGTTTGTAAAATTGATTAAAATCATATTTGAATTTAATTTAATGCTATACTTTATTGATTTATTTGTTTTTTTATTAAAACAAATTTTTTTAATGCTTAAACTTTTACATAAATCCTTTAGTCTTCTTCCAACATTTGTTTTATTGGTAATTGCTATAGTATTCGACCGACATTAATAGTCCCCCAGTATCCTTTTTAAATAAATTTTTATGTTTATCTTTCTGTTAGTTTGCTTACTATTCGCCACTTTTGCCGCTGCTTTTTTAGAAATTTTTTAAATCAAAATAAAATAGAAATTTAATGTTTAAGATGTTAAAAAATAAAATTTCCTATGCATTTGGTATTTTGCGTCATAAAGCTGTAACATATCATTTTAAATTAACGAAAAATGTTAGGTCGATTTTTTACTTTAAATAACGATGAATAAAAAATGGATAATTTATTCGTTTATATTTGTTTTATTGTTTCAATATTAACTATATATGTGTACATGTTCATTTACATATGCATTAATAAGTTAGTCAAACAATCAAATAAATGATTAACAATTAAATGGAATAATTTAATTTTACAAAATATTAAGAAATAAGGTTGAAACAATCTGCAAATTATAATATATGTAAAAAGTGGTGATCAAAAATTATTAAGGTAATACTAAAAATTACATAATAAAAACAACAACTTTTAATTGGGAAAAAATATCTAAACTAGTTCCGGACCAAACAATTAATTGTACAAAAAACCCAAATATTTGTACAAAAAATTGGACCAAAATTTTTTGTTTTTGTTTGTTTGTTTAAATTGGGGCTCAACCCAAAATAACCAAAACCCAAAAAAACCCAAAAAATATTGTACAAATATTTGATTGGTCCAACGTATTTTTTGTACAAATTTTTGGGCGTCATCCAATTTTATATTCAATGTAACACACGCAACTAAACGCCACAAATTCAAAAAATCCAATACTCTGATGGAGAGCATATTTTTTATTTGTACCAATTTCTATAAAACTTCTACATATACATATTGATCAATTTATTTTTATTTTTATTCTATTTATGTTTAGCTGAAATTGAAGACTCATTATAAACATTAGAAAATTAACGAAACAATTGATTAGGCACTGAATAATCAACCCGCATTTGTGTCAATTATTTATTGAACATAATATAATTTTTGTATTTACAATTTTTTTATTTAAGTGTGTTTGACATTAATACGGCTTTTAAAAGCTACTTATAAGTTTTTTAATTTTTTAGAATATTCAATTTATGCATAGTGGTGCAAATTTGCTTTGAAACTAATGGTCTTTGTATTTTGTTTGTAGAAAATATTTATTTTTATTTTAAAGGACTAATTGAATGGTTTAAAATTTGATATGATATTTTTTACACATCATAGGCAGGCAATGGTTTTATATAATTTATTTAAAGATTATAACAAATTTTCTTTTAAGTTAAAATTTTAAAGGATAAATTTTAAATTTAAAGATTTTAACAGTTTTTAAACTTTTTGTTCTGGCAATATTATGATTTTAATATTAACCGTGAATAAAAATTTTTTTATAATTCGACAAAAAACCCAAATAGCACGACTACGCAGGTATGTTTAAGTTCTCGAAGTATCACGATCATGATTTATTAATTTATTCGGAAGATTTCTTGGCTTTTTAATTTTTCTTTTAAGCAATTACAAGTGACATCATTATTGGTTTTAACAAGCTTTTTTTTAGTTTTCTAATTATTTTTAACGGTACGCAAACTTTGAATATCCAGAATTTTTTAATTTATTCAAAAAAAAAATTTAAAGCCATTTGCATTATTTCTGATTAAATATTCTTTCTCCGATTGAAACAAAATTGATACATTTTGATATATGAGAAGGGTTTTGTGAAGATTGATTATTTTATGGAGGTCTTAAATAACTTATATAAATTAAATTTCCTTATTTCTTTTGGATTGCCATTGAAGTTTTGATCTTTGTCTATGAGTATTTTAACCTTATTTTTTATATTTCACGATTTTTACAATGTTTAATTTAACGTTGTATTTCATTATTAACCTTTCTAATCAATTTCAAAATTTAAAATACGTTATTATTAAAGTTTAATACGGAACATATAAAAAATTTCAAAAATTAGGGTGAATTAGTTTAAATAGAGTTATGTAGCTGCTGTGTGACAATGAAGATCGTGGCCCATGGCTGGCCAACGTTTGACCATCACCAGCAGGAGGCAGAATGAATTGATGGATTTTATGTTTAAAAATAAACAATATAACACCCTAATTATAAGATAAAATGTTAAAAGAATACAAATAATTTTGCATAAAAAATAATTACATTATGGTATGCAAAAGTCAAAGCAATATTCTATAGACATAGGTATAATTAAAAAAAAAAAAAGTCAATATAAATTAAACATGATTTATATTAGTAAAATATTTTTGAAAGACATACGTTTACATTTTCCATTTGACTAGAATTTTTACACACCCACGCCAAATGAGTAGCACAATTGATAGCGGAGCAGGCTGCAAAATGTTCAAAACCAGCTTATTCGAGCTGAGGGGAAAGTAGAAAATAATTATTAAAATATTTGATTAAAAAATGCATAAATGTTAAATTTAAAAAAAATAATTATAATATAATCACTTCAAATTTAGCAAAAGCTTTGAAAAAAGATTAACTAATTATAAAAAAAATTATTATACACAAGACAAAGCGTTATTTCAACAGCGATGAGAAGACTTTTTCACGTGGGATAAAATTTAGCAAGATAATATCAAAAATTAATAAAACATACTTTAAAAAATTGCAAAATAACCATAAAATAATACAAATAAACACACCAAAATAATTTTTAAACAATTCTAATTAGTGAGAAATAATTACACCCGAGACAAGGATTTGTCAACATTTGTTGTTCGTTTTTTAAGAAAAAAAAAAAAAGTTTAGTGTTAAATAATTGGACCATATATGAAATACTTTAAATTTTAATTAAATATTTGGAATCTTTATTTGTCATTTGAATGCTTGACAAATAAGCACCTTACTTTTCTGATTAAAATTTATCACCATCTTTTAAACATTTTTTAAAATTAAGGCAACTGATGTTTCTACTTAAATGTTTTTTTGTATTACAAGCAATAATGGCATAGTCTTTATGAGTAAAAGTTTTCTAAAAGTAATAAAAAGTTTAAATATTTTTTTAATTCATAACTTTATTAAACGCCGAATAATTAAATTAAATAATGTTGGGGTTTATAAAAAATGCCATCAACATGCCACTGTTCACTAAAGCATTCTAGCCAGACCAAAATTGTAGGCGAGCTATTGTTTGGAACAATTTTCTATACTTAGCACTGTCAAATAAAAATTGCGAGCCCAAGGTGGGCGGGCAGAGCTCACATGCTGTCTAATTAGTTCCCTGACAATGCGTCAGGATAATGCGATTATTAAAAATCGCGTGAAAAAGTATTTCTAGACCCTGGACCCGAATCGAACTTTTTTAAATTTCTCAAAAATTAATTTTGGCTCAAAACGATGAATTCTATCTTTACTAGGGCTGCGATTTTTAGGAGCTAAAAGTCGCTTGCCTTTCCGTTGTAGTTTTGTGTTATTTAAACGATTGTGTTGGAATTTTTTAAAAAGATTTTAAATTTTTTTAAAACGTTCGAATCGAGTCTAGGCTTTGAAATTGGTCGAAAGTCGTTTGGGGGCGGGCAGAACTATGGCGATTCCAATAAGCAGCTGGGTACCACAAGCCCTTTTTGATCGTGCAGCATAAACTTTACGTTTATTATATAGACTAATCCTTGCTCACGACTTATCTTTTAAAATTTTGAAAATTTTTTAATTTTAATATGATTCTAAAATTTGTTTTGTGTAATATTTGAATACATAACACCTATTTTATATGTATAGTGACTTTACCAAAATTAAATTTTTCCTCTAGTTTAAATTGTTGGCTCATAGTTTTTATTAATTGATCCATTTTGTATTCATTTATAATCTATACAATTATTTAAAGTTTAAAATTTTGCATCTAATCTGCATACAGATATTATTTAAATGTGAATAATGTTAATTTTTGCATGAAAACTATCGGAAAATATTAGTTAGCATTGTAGGTGTCATAATATCTTATATTTCCCTTTTTTTATTATAATTACGCCTTAAACTATCTATCTGGTCTATTTCTGTCTTTATTCTTTATCAATTTTGTTAACTTCTCGCTCGCTTCGTTATGGTTCGTTTGTTGAACAATTTAATCAATGGTAGCTTCGACTTTGGTTCTCGTCCATGATTATGAAATATGGAGTGTAGTTGTATTGAGAAAATCTTCAATAAAACCAATGATTTTTGTTATTTATGCTTTCTATTATGACTGCTTTATAATACTTTTTATAAAAATTTGTTTGCTTTTGAGAAAAGTGCTTTTTTAAATTGTCAAGGTTTTTTATTAATGCTATTTCATTTTAAGTCGAAGCGCGAAAAAAAACCATCGACGAGCTCTATTACAACATCAAACAAATTTTAAATTAAATGCACATTCAAAAACCTGAATAATTGTAATGAAAAGGAATTTAAAAATGTATTTTATCAATTTGCTTTGAGATTACAATTTTTTAAATTTTATGCATTTAATCGCCTGTTATGTGTAAAAAAAATAGGAACCTGAGCAAGACAAAACAATAAATAAATAAATTGAAATCATTTTCCAATCTTTAAATTCTTGGTTTAGTCTTACTTTTTAAAGATATGTATTAATTTTCTACTATTGGTTTTTAATTTTGTTGTGGAAATTGCCATATAGAAAGATTACTTTATATTATTAATATAAATTGTTTTCATCTGAGTTTATTTTTTATTAAATTTTTTGTGATGTATAATTATTTGATTATAATTTGGGTTTCAAATTCTTAAAATACTTTGTAGACAATTTTTAAATTAACAAATTATATTTTTATGAGTTCGTTTTTGATCGCATTTTATATGTTTATTATTTAAAATTTAAATAAAAAAATTTAAAACAATATTTGGTCTTTTAAAAATAAATCATTATATAGCAGAATTGTTAATTTAGGCATTTATTGACAAATTTCTTAAGAAAAATGCAACGAAAGAGAAAAAATTAAGTAATGTGTACATCGAGAAGTGACAGCTGACTGCTCGCTTCCTTTTGTTGGCACAATAGAAATATTCAATTCTCCTTGTTCCATTGGTTTGTTCTAAATTAATTAATTAATTTAATATGATTTTGATAGCAGGTAACGAACTTTTAAATTTTTATTGTATTCTTTTGGTTCATCTTTTCGAATTCTAGTTAATTATTTTTAAATTGATTGTATTGCCATTTATGCAATTAAAGAAATGTTAAAATAAATGTTTTTAAGATTTTTTTGATAGCATGCAACATGACATTCCACGTTCAAACTTTTAAAAAGCTTTATTTTTATTATATTTTTATGGGGCTTGTCTTGTAATTCATTTACTTTAAAATGACTGTTTGACATTATCCAATTATTTTTAAATCATAATTGGCTTTTAAGTTGTTTATTTTATAATAAAAGCAAACTTTTATTTTAATAATTCTTATATCGTTATGTCGCTTCCGCCTTAATTTTTATATTGAATGACACATCAATTTTGAATATTTTTTTATTTAGAGATAATTTTTATTGTTTAATAGATTTTTATTTGTGCTGTTTAAACTATCATATCAAATCTTGCCTTAAATTTCATAGTTTTGATTTTTTGCGTCTTTGACAAATGTCTTTATTATTTAATTAAATTAATGGTTAATTATTGATATTTTATTGCATTTCAAACCAATCCTTTTAAAATAATTATTAACAAATTATTTTACATAAAAACTTTTATGTTTATATCGAATTATATCTTAAGTATCGACACCTTTTATTGAATAATAATTGAACATGCTTAACGACAACAATTTATTATAAACGTAATAAACATTTAAAGCAAGTATTATAAAACTGTGCAAACTTTTGTCGGAGACATTCAACCTTTATAAAGATTTTTAAACTTTTTTAAATTATATTAATAAATTTAATCTTTAATAAGATATGAAAAAGAATAAGTGACGATTTCTATTTAAAACAATCAATTCACATTGAATAACATAGGGTAATTGTAAAACGCGCTGATTGGATTTTTTAAAAGAATATTTCAGTACAAACTCATTAAACTGCATAAAGTATAATGAGAAGGCAATTTTCACTCCTCAGGAGTGCGTTATTCAGTGTAACTCGTTTAAAATAATTTATAAAATTAAATATTACGCGATCAAATCATTAAACATATTTGTCAACATATCAATAGTAAAAAAGCAACCTTAGATTTTTAATTACCCAACACATAGTTGTTTCATGAGCATGTTAAATAAAAATTAATGATCACGTTCTGACGTTCAAAAAGCAAAAGAAACAAAAAATTATATATTTAAAGTAGGGTTGGACGGGTGGATCCATTTAAATTTTTAAAATAGAAAATTAAAAACTGAACAAACCAACTTTTTTAGTAAAGAATTAATGCAAGTAATAAATAAAAATCATTAAAAGATTAAACTAAATTTGTCTAATAAATTAAACAAAATATAAAAATTGCTGCGTGTGTCTGAGCAAAATTCGAGTATAAAAAAATCTCTAATATCTGTAAAATAGTAATTAATTTTCCAAAAAAAACACTATTAAAATAGAATCGGATTAAATTTTTATATATTTTTTAAATACAAATTCATAAAAAGTTAATCATTAATTATAAAACTTTTACCTAAGTCCTTATGAGGTATTTAAACATCTTGCAATTAACCAAATTAAAAAAAAACAAATGCGTCCCTGTCAAAGATGATAGATCACACTGTCGCAGTGAACCGAGCATACTACGAGGACCCATTGGTTTAGGCCCAGATTGCGAACAGCCAGTATGTCCTGTTGAAGGCAATAATGGTGCGTTGGCTATAGTGCACAAATATTACTGAAGTCTGGTTTGCTACGCCCGTGCACGAATAAACCCCGATAATTCTATAAGTTAAGATTTTCTTAAACAATCATATATAAATTTTAATTAAAAATAAGGCAAGCATCAGAAACAAACATAATAAACCAAACCTTATAAGTAAAAAATAAATAATATAATTAAACAATTATCAAAATTTTTTAAAGGAAAAAAAATTAAAACTTATGCTAATTTAAATAAAGAAAACAATAAAAACCCAGCTAATGGACGGCATAAGCCAAACATTATCATATAGCGTTTGCTGTGGAACCTGCTCGAAATACCACAAGCAGAGTCATGGCAATACAGTTCGCTGAACATGCCATTCTACCGACGCTGGATTCACTCCTCGCCAACTACATATCTCAAAACGAATGACCAATTTGGCCAATTGTTAAAATATTTTAAAAGTACTAAAACTATATTATAAATGGTTTACATTACAAATATCGTCGATAACGGCATAGAGATTTATATTTGATGGAAACAACTTAAAAAACATTAATAAAGAATTGTTACAATGAAAAGATAAAAATATTTGACAATATAATATAAATTAAATCTAAGTTTAAAATTTTGTCGGGGAGAAGAGTTACATCAATTAATTTATAAATGTGAAGCACTTGGATTGATTATGATAAAAAAGAATAAAGTATTAAATGAATTAGCATAATATTGTTAAAACATATAAACCATAAACTCTGTACTGTTATCTGTCTCTATTTTGCATATTCTGAAAAAGCGAATACAACAAAAATAAAAAATTATTCATAAAGTTATTAAAGCATAAATAGGTAAATAATACAATTAAGCTACAAATTGTTTTTTAAATGATAACTTCCGACTGGAAAATGATTGTCGCAACTCAAAGTAAGACAAAAAAAATATTATTTAATCTTTATAAAATTATCTAGATGCTTCCTTAATTATTTTGATAATTAAAAAAAGTGTAAAATAATAAAAAGTTTCAATTTATTATGGGGTTTTAAACGACTTTTTACTAAAAACTGATAAAATGATTCAGCCCCTGGAACGCAATGAGCGAGTGGCAAACAAACACTACAAGGCTTTAACCGGAGCAAGTGAAAATAGTTTAATTAAATATCAAATGTATATATTTCAATACTTCTTATCGTGAAAAAAATTTTACAAAAACTGTGGAGGCATGGCGTAGGCGTACGTAATAAGTGAAACGGGTTCATATTTTTCTAATCATCATTATAAAAGTGAACGTGAAATCAAAAAAAAAAGATAAAATAAAAACAAGCTCGAAACAATGATTGTGTATATTAATAGATTTATAAAAATTATAAATAATTTTAATACGAAAAAACTAAATGAAACCTCCTAACAGTTTTAAAACAGCATTTTGCTCACAGCATTAAAAGAATAAAATGAATCAATATCAATTTTGCATCCTCTTCAAAGGAATGTTTTCCATATAAATGCTGAAAATTTTTTTTGTTGTTTTCAAGCCCGAAAAAACTCATAATACGACAAAATATTATTTAAAAATTTAAAAGTAATTAACGTCTTCTTTGCTGCGTTTACACGATACCGCTAGCTGTCATTAAGGATGAACGATTTCGGCTGATTGAAAATTTGTATAATTAAAAGGGTCTCCTGCCCTGCATTCAATATACGATGGTCCAAGTTCTGGCCAACATGACGGGTTCAGGTAATCCACCATATTACAAGACTTCTAAAGTTTATGTGTTTTTAGGCTTTGTTAAATCGTTTTCATTTTACTGAGACGAAGATTGCGAATTTATACTATGTAAATTTATGTGATAATAATTGCTTAAACTAAATTAATAGAATTTTTTATGAAGTATATTAGTTGTGTAAAATAAATATATTACTATAAAAGTTGATTTTTTTATATTAATGACGAGTTCACTTTGCTTTCAACATTTTATTTGTCGTAAAGTTTTTTCGTATCAAATTTAAAAAAATTTAGATTTTTTTTTATTGAACCAAGACAATTATGATGTTGTTTGCCTTTTCAATGTATTTTGTGCTATGGTTATGTATTCATTTTTATTAAATTTTATTTTTAAATGTTTTTAATTTTCTAATTTAATAAAGACAGTAAATATGCTTGTCAAGGTGTCATTTTGAAGCCAGCTGGCTTATGATCAAATACTACCTTGTTCTTTTTAAATTTAATATAAAAAAAGATAAATTTTAATCACTTTTTACTTTTTAAATTGCTTGCGGCACGCAATTTCTACCCCTGAGACCCACTCGCCTCGTTTATATTTGTTTTAAGGCCAGATGAAAGTTATTGTGTTTAAAAGTTATATACTTTTTCTACGTTTCTTAAATTTTGATTTTTAGTATTATTCTAAAAAATATTGTTATTATTTTTGATTTTAAGTGTATGGTTTCCTTAGCTCTTGCTTAGAGGGTTGTTAAAATTTATAAGTACGCTTAAATTTTTCTCTAAACTATTTATACGTAATTTTAAAGTTTGGAATGTTTATTTTTTAAACCTTTAAAAGAGTAAGTTGATAAACAGAATCATCGTCCATGTTTTTTAATTATATCTTTTACTTTAAAAAAATGTCTTAATATTACATTTGTATGTTTATTTTAGGCTGTCAAATGGCATATAGCCTTTTTGTTATGGCGAAGACGTTCTGTAACGATATAAAGAACCAATTTTTTATTTGCTTACAATTTGGATTGTCGTAAAAACTATATTAAATTAGCAAGAAAAATGTTTTCATACCTTAATTATTATATATTTTAATATTTTAAGTAATTTATATTATTATTGTTTTAAAAGATTATTTGAGTTGAGCATTTGAAGGTTGCCGTATACAAATATCGTTTTCAATATATTTTAATTTAAATAATTTTGTTAGTTCGATTAACTTTAAATTAACTTAGGGTTAATAGCGATGCATTATTTTTAACTGCTAATTTTATTGCTTTACATGGGCATTAGAAGTTCATTTAATTTGCAAAATTTTATAATAGCAATTTCATTTGCATTTTGAAATCTTTGCTTTACTGCGTTTGATTTTTCTGATGCAACAATTTATCTTATTTAAATTTGGCATTTTTTCATATTCGGTTTACATTTTGTAATGATGTGAAATTTGTGGTCGAATATTTTACATAACACTAAGTCGGGATTCATCGCACGAATTTCTATTGGAGATGGGTTGGCTAAAACTCGACATATTTTTCCGCGTTTTAGTCGTTGCAGATAATTATTAAGTTTTTATCGTGTTTTTAAAATACTATGTTATTGGCAAACAATTTTTGTTTATTTCAATGACATTTTACAATAATACAATCTAGTTTTTAGCGTGTTTTTGTTGGCGTACAAATTTTAGTTTTTTATTTCAAGACCAGAATTTCATAAAATATTAGCTCTCAATTTAAATTTAAATTTTCATTTTGTAAATTTGTCTTTATCAAGTTCAAATTACACTAAGGATTATAGTCACAATAACGATTCTTTGATTAGCTGGTAATTTTTGTTTAAATGGTCATTCGAAGCAATTCATTTAACTTACATAGTGAGCAGCTTCATTTGTATTTGAAATTTTTTTTTATAACTTTGTAATTTTCCTGAAACATTTTTTATACTAATGACTCTTACCGAAAATTGTGCCTGTTTATGTTATAAGTCAGCTTAAAATTTGGCGTATTTTTGTTTTGGCCATAATTTTTTTGAGACTTGTCCAATCGTAAAACTTTAGCTTAACAATAGCTGCGGGCGCCCGGTTGGCAAAAATTCGACCCTAAAGCCCGGTACCCAGAAAAGCTCGCCAGATCGAAAAATCAAAATACCTACCCGGTAAGTCCGCCCGCCAATTAAAAAAAGCGCGCCCGGCCCATTTTCAAAGGGGGCCGGTAAATTGCTCTCCGACCATTTTCGGAAATTGCTCTCGGAAAGTTGCTCTCAGCGGAAAATTGCTCTCCGGTCAAAAAAGAGGAAAATTGCTCTCGGAAAATTTCTCTCCAACGCGGAAAATTGCTCTCCGTGAGAAAAAATAAAAATGGCAAAATTCATCCCAGAATTTTTCTATTTACTTTTTCTTTCATCACCACTGCTAGCCATAACAGGAAAGAATGGCTTAAGCCTAAGCCTATCGAGCCCCAAGTTTCTAACTTTCCCCTGTTAGTTCTAATTCAGTCCAGAAATATTTTTAAAAATTGGAAATAATTTAAAAGGTCTTTAAAAATTATTTGCTCCTCCATAGACACTCACCGAATTCAAAATCGGGATAAAGGTGGTCAAACCACATAAAGTGTTAACTAAAAAATAACATAAGGAGTAGAGAATTTAATAAATACATATTTATGACACACTAATGTATCAGGGCTAAAGTAAATGACATTGTGCAATGTCTGTCGGCAGGGACCATTTTACATCATCTATTCAAAAATGGCTTAATAATTATGCTAAAAATAACTAAACAATACAATAGAATTCGTACGCCCTAAATTCTTAAGAAATTTTATTCACATAAAGTAAAATGTTATATTAAAAAACCAAAATAAAAGCTATTTAAATTCTACAAAGTTTTTAACTCGATAATGAGACGCTATATTTATTTAAAACAATGAGCCAAAAACGATGGACTAACTTTTCGGCTGTTATAACATTGCATTTTAATAATTTTTTGTATATTTTAAACCATTTAAAAACAATAATAAGTTTATTTTTACTGGTTATATTATTTGGTGAGATATTCGATAAATTTTAAATATTATTAGTAATTAATTCGCGATTTGCTTTTTGAATAGTTTTATTAGTTATTAAATTTATTTTATCTTAGACAAACGCAATGAAGGTACATTTATGTGTTATTTTATTCCTATTTTTAATTTTTAAGCAAAACAACGTCACAATTATTTGTTTTAAATATTAAAAGGATTTAAATAATTGTAATCTTAATTTTGTTATACATTTTATAATTTTTAAAAGGTTCACTTATGGCAGAGATTCATATATTATCTGAAGGATCTCTTTTGGGTTTGTATCGATGTCATAAAGCGCTCTATTTTTCGTTTATAGTTTTTTTAAATATGCAAAATAATCCTTTTTGAACTAATTTCATCGAACAAAAATTGGACTAATGATATGGAAATGCATAAAATCCCATTCATAATTATTATTAAGAACTGACCAAATTATCTAATATTCATCTAAACCCCGTTAAAAAATAATATAAAAATACGATTAATTTGCAAATTAAATTTGTTTAATTTACTTATATTGAAAATTGGAAAAATACCTTTTTATAATTTAATATTTTTAAATTTAAGTAAAAAACTAAAATAAGTTTGAAATTTTAAATTTTATCAGAAATCATTCATTTGTTTACCTAACCAAACGAAGGTGCCGGCTCATCCACGACTCCTATTTAAATTAAACAAAATTTAAAGATTTAAAAAAATATAATTTATAAAAAGTTATAAAAAAATACGGAATGCAAAAATAGCGATCTCATCGAATCTATATGAATAATCTTTTACAAAAAAATAATTCGATATTATTAGAATATTGTGTCAATAAAAAATGAAACATTAATATCTTTAATCTAACAAAAACTTTTAAAAAATTTCTGGGATTTGCGTTTCTTGCTGTGAATTAATACTAAATGATTATATCTTTATATGGTCAATAAACGTTAGTAATATTCAAAATGACAAATAATAAATGTATTCATTTGCAAAATAAAAATTAAAGAAATATTGTTAAAATTTAACAAAGTTACTCAATTCCGAATTAAATTATAAAACATTAAATGATGCTAATCTTAATTCACAGTTTAGCAAAATCTGAATTACTAATCAATTTTAAACAAAAATGTTAAAAAAAATTTTAAAAATTTTGTCATTGGCGCTGCCCCCGACCCCGCAATTTTTAGGCCGGACGTCGGAGTGCCAACCTTACTAAATAAACTAAAAAATTTTTGAGAAATGTAATAACTGACAGCAGAAGCTCCTGCTCGCTTTTACTATTAATTTAATCCCAAAATATTAAAAATTATTCTGTCTTCTGCTATAAATTTATTATATTTTGTTTTTCTAACTAAAGAAATCAAAAAAACGGTAAAAGTACAAATTAAGAATACAAGTAAGTTTAAAACAATATAAATTGATATTTTTGGCCGTTGAAACAAAAAATATATTTTTCTTACTTAATAGGAAAACTTTGTTATAAAACAATATCTATAAAGAAATTTTTGTATACACAAAAAAAAGGTTATCATTTAAGCATATAATATATTTTGAAACAACTCTTTCATTTACAAAAGATGCAAACAAGAACAAAGGTAAGATTCTTTTGCAACCTTTTATATGATATATTTATTTTTAATTTTATGATTGAAACCTTTAATTAAAATCTTTTTTATTTATTATCCAAATTTTTATTCATTTAATCTTTATTCTATTTTTGAAATTAACATATGAACAAATATTATTAACTTTGAGATTCATTGTAGCTTATCATTTTATTTAAAGAAATCATTTTGTTAAATATTAATATTGGGAAAAAGTTTTGTTTTTCGATTTTTGATATTCATTGTATCATTATTAATTTATTTTAATAACCTAAGCCAGTTGACTTGATATTAGCAAAAAGAAATATAAAAATTATATAATTTTAGTAAAATTTAAATGACAGGGAGCCGCCTTCAATTTACATAAAGTTTAGCGAAAAAATCCTGATTTTGCAATAAAATTTACATAATATTTATTTGAATGGCATAATTGAATTCCTTGCAGGGCAGCAAAACGATTTTATATAGAATGCTTTTTTACATATATGACAATCGTTAAACATTAAAAGACATCAACAAAAGACCCCATTTTTAAATGTCTCGCAAACAAAGTTAGCAAATAAAATAATACAAAACAAAAAATAAAATAAATAAAAGGATGAAACAGGTTTATTAATTAATTTTAACAGATTTTTATTAAAAAAAGTGCGATTTCTTATAGCTTAAAAGCATATTTTGAAACAATAGAATTAAATTAAAATACCTAATAAAATGTTTACAAATTATCAACGTTACATGTAATAAATATACAAAGGTATCAAACGAATTTTTGAAAAATACAAGAATAAATTTAATCAAAATAATATTGAATCCTTAAAATATCCACCAATATTGGAATTAAACTTTTTCATTTCTTTTTCTTTTGTTAATGACGATTTTCAACAACGCCGATGTTTTTTCTGCTAAACGCGCAAAAATTGTATTTGGATTATATATATAAATTTAAGAATAATTAGTTCTAATGTATTTACTTTTAAAGTTATTAATTACACGGACTACCAATGTTTGATTAAGTTTTGGAGATTTTCAATCGACGAAATTTTTGAATTCTCGATGGACTCGGTCGCGCCAGAACGAGCTCGACCGGCGGCAAAGATTTTAAAATTTTGACTCAATTTGTGAGTGCAACAAAGATTTAAATTTAAAACAAAAAAACGTACATCGCTAACCGTCACCGTCGAGGAAGTGAAGCAGAGCGACTGCGTTTGTACAGCGCGGCTGATGACGGAAAATCGGAAAGAGTGCAAATGAATAAATCGCGTGAGTTCCTGCAGCCAAATTGCCAATGATTTGAGATCGCGGCACAAAACGGCGTTCGCAATGCCTTGGACCAGGCTGTTTAATTTTTTTGTCCCCACCACAAAGTCATTTGTGCCACAACAACTAATCCGTTAAACGCAAGAATTACATTATTATAATAAAATATTGTTTATTCTTTTTATATATTCCTCAAATAATCTATCAAACGTTAACGAACGAGGACCCACAATTAAATTTTTCATTTAGCAAAAAATTAAAATCTCCTATAAAATATTCAACATATTATTATGAAAAAAATAAGCTGAATAAACATGTACCCTATCCATCAAAGACTCATCATTTTAACGGGCGAGAGCAGTTGTTGGCGTAAAAATGCAGAAGAGACCAAGCAGGTCATTTCAAAAACTTGCAACTATTAAAAATTAATTTAAAATAATACTTCGTCTTTTAACTTTGCAATAATTGTAAATAAATATTTTAGACATTATAAAATTAATAAATTTAAAACAAATCTTTACAAAACTATAAATTAGAAATAAAATCAACTAATTCTAAATGAAAGCTTAATTTATGAAAAGAACGCAAAAGCCATTTTTAAACAATGATTTGGAAAACAGTGCCTATCCAATAAATTAGCATAAACAATAATTCTATAAAACATTGGAACTTTGAAAAAATTATGAAAATAAAATAATTTCATAATTCATTCGATAACACGTTAATAATATTTTTAAGTAATGACATACGCAAAAAAATTATCAGCAAAAAATGTCACCTATCCATAAAATAGTAGCGGAAATAAATTAATGATATCTGCTATCATTTGCTATAAACGATTTTATATTTCATTAAATGACTCATTCTGTCTTTAAAGTTTTAATTTTTGTTTAAAAACAATTTAAAATTAAATTACACAAAAGCGAAATGTAACAAAAAAATAGGTTTGCTTCTTGAATGCAACTTTTATTATAAATTTAAAGTTTGTTGCGAGTCAAAGAAGCAGCACCGACTCATTTGGTTGGGTGTTTTGTGTCTGTTAGCCTCGATCAAAGCAAATACATCGAAACAACTTACAAAATTGAACAATTTCATACTAATAAATGAATAAAGTCGTATTTTTAATTAAAGTTCTCGATAAAATCGAATTAAATACAATGAAGTAACCATTATATTTTACATAAATAAAATAGTTTAAATGCTTTTTAAAGGTTTTGTTTATCCGCGGAATGAAACAAGCATTTAAAAACTTTTATTAAGATTAAGCATGCGCGCCCCGCGCATCTGACGATGGCTCTGCGCACCAGGGCTGGACGTCACCGGTCCCTGAGTCCGCGTCACGCGTCAGCGTCATTTTTTTAGAAAGGCCAGTGACGGCGTCAGCGTCATACGTCATGACGCCGCTCAAAAACGGCGTCATTGGCGTCATCAGCGTCAGCGTCACTGGTTAAAATTTTTAATTTTTCAAAATCCACTTTTTTTTAATTAACATTTTTTTAACCGATTTTGGACAAACCTGTCAAGCATAAGAAATACCTATGCTAGAAACCAAGTTTACACAACTGATATATCTATAATCATTTAAGAAACCTTTATTGTGTTAGTAAAATGTTTAAATTAGAATTAAAAATTATAAATCTTACTAAATTGTCAAGCTATTAGCAAATCATCGATTAAATATGACAAATATAATAAACTATATAAACAAAAAATAAATCCTTTTTAAAGAAATTAACGGCGCTGAATCTTAAATTTTTGAATCAAAATAATAAAATTAACATACCTATATTCAAATACATTTTTATGGGCTACTGATAAATAATCGGCACAATTTACTAAACATAAGTAAATTTAATATGGAATATTTGTATTAAATAGTTATTTCTTTTTTTAAATTTTATAAAACTTAAATATTAACACTTTAGAGTTATTTTGATTAAATTTAAGTTCATAATATTATTGTTTTTTTAACATTTCTCCTCCTTTTTTAATTTTTAATTTTGTTGCGTAGCCGTTGTGCAAGTTTAACTTCACGGATTTTTTAAAACAATGTAAAAACCTGAGTTTATTTTGCACCGGTTCAAATCTTGAAAGCATAGAAGGACCCTTTATTATTTTAAGATTCACTTATTCGTCAAAAATTTCAATAGGCCTAAGCCTAACGAACCCCAACTTTAGGGTGGCTTAGCCCTTTTCTGATTGATTTGAGCTTAGGCCTTATGTCCCCCCTACTATCCACATTTTTTGATTTTGAGTTAGATTTTTTTTTGCGGCGCAAAAGTCGAATTTGGCTTACGGCGCAAATGTCCGCGGCTTTTTACTAAACAAGTATATTTTAAATCCAATAAAGCAAGCCTTAAGCGCAGATAAAATAACCGAATGCTGTTGCGCGATAGTTTAAAATATGTTTTATAGCATTTCTAATTTAATTTGTTTTATACATACATAAAATATTTTTATAAAAGATAAGATAGTAAATTATTCTTTTTTTTTAAAAAGTTCCACTTCATGTGAGTCGCGTTTAATATATAAATATGATTCGATTGGATGTTGATCAATGTATGCAATTTTATGAAAGTTAAAGAAGTGTAAATTAATATTTTTTGTGTTAATACTAAATCTGGCAATGCGATAACACATTTCAATCTTTTTTCGTAAAAAATAATTTAATAAAATGGCATAGGTTCACTATTTCAGCTAATCATAAAATAAATTAAAAACCCTAATATTTAAAAATTAAAGTATTTACTAATTATTGATAAAATATTTACTCTTGTTATATGCGGTGTATTAAGATTTTCTTTCCTTTTAATTATTGGGTATGTTTATTTTGGTTACCTTTTCCATGATCATATGGGATTTTCTTATTTGCCTACATTCTGGCGACATTGCCTTCATTACGCCGTGGTGCTTTTGATCTGGCAGGCCCTTTGTGAAATCTGACAATAATTTTTAAATTTAACAACAGAAAAAGGCAATTTAAGACCTTATTTGAATTGTGATTAATATATTAATAATTTTAATAATTACATAAGTAATTTTGTCAATTTTTATTATCCAATCTTGTTCAAGTACAATTGCATTAAAATTTTTATAATTGATATTCAGAACTCATAAGAAAATTCGTATTTTATTTCGGAATAATTAATTAGAAATTTTCGATTTGTTTTAAAATGTTTCCCCACATAGATACTTTAAAGATAATATTTTTTAAATAAGATTTATTACAATGTTTTTAAGATCTAGGACCAATAATTACATATGCACATTTATTATTTTAGTTAATCCTGTGTTTTTAAATATTAGTTGATTTTCAAAGAGTGGATTGTAATCCACTACATGGAGAAGATACTATCATTATGGCTAAGTGAAAACAGTCAAATACGTTCTGTCGATATTAAGGTAGTTGAAGAAAAAGATTTTTCTTCTGGTCATATATAAACTTTATAAAAATACATTGGAAAACCAAATTGTTGAAAAAGGGCCGGTTCAATTATAAAAGTATTGAATATGTACCATGATTTTAATAAATTTGCACATCAAAATGAATTAATTTATAAAAGTATTTAAGATAGACTTTTTTTTTAAATACTACGTTAATTACAAATTTAAGAAATAGGGTTCTGTGTAATTTAATTAATTAACGTAAAAGAATTTATTAAAAATTAAAATACTATAATAATCAAAAAAGCAAAGGTCCCACATCAAAGTCATTGATTTCAACTTTTAATCGGGTAAAAATAATAAATATTTATATTATAAAAAAGCAACAAAATTGAAATTCTGTAGCGCGATGATAAATTCCAATGATTAATCAACGGGATTTACAAATTATATTTCATTTAAATAATTTTTTTTAGAGATCATATGATATGGATAAATTGTTTAAAAATGTTGCCAAATTTCAGAACAAATCCCAAACCACCCCCCCCCCTT
>JAIXHY010000007.1:3497273-3536597 GCA_020449905.1 Globodera pallida | reverse complement strand
TTACCACAGCCAAAGGTGTTTGAATTTGGTTACAACTGTCAAACATGTTTGGACCACGGCAGTAAGTAAGAGGGTTGTTCAGGGTTGGTTAACAGAACCAAAACGGCCCGGTTTTTGGCCCAAATAGAAATCAAAAACAGGTTTTTAGCTCAAACCCCGAAACCGAAAGCAGGGGTCATAAACCGGGCCCAACTAAAAACCGGTACCCCCCGGTTTCACGGTTCGGGTGTACAAATAAAAAAAAAACACCCATAATAATGGTATTTTTATGGGAGTTTGTTTTATGAGAAGTAAATTCTGTGCCGCCAAGAGAAACAGAATATGAATTTTTGGATCACTTTTTAACAAAATCGATAAATTAATTTTAATTTTAAACGAATTAAACGGGCAATGGTTCGGTNCCTCCATTAGGATTTACTGAGTGAGTTTCAAATTAAAAGGTTGCAATTGAAGTAAAGATTTTGCATTTAAAATACAAATTAAAATTAAATTGGTTACTAAATTTGTTGGATTATAAAAATTAAAAAACATAAAACCAAATATTTTAAATAATAAACTTTATTTTTGCAAAATTAAAAAAATTCGGAATGAAGGTATACAAAGTTTACAAAAGCATACTACAAATATTATTATAAGTAAATACGGAATTAAAATTTAAAACAAAGAAAAATAAATTTATTAAAAAAAACAGAAAAAAAATTTAAGCGAAATATTTAATTTACACGTCGATGATATTAGATGTCTTATTTTTCATAAATGGCTGCACAACCCAATTATTAATGCTTTTACAAATTTTGAATTGCTATTTTTCAATTTAATAAAATATCTTAATTAATTTATACTCGCATGTTTGAAAAAATTAAACAAAAATTTGATCTGATGTTTAGACAGTTCAACTAGCTTTAAAGCATAAAANGTTGCGTAATATAAACGATAAATTTACAATTGAGAAAAAAAATCTTCGGGACTAACACCAAAATAATATCAAAAATTTACTATGCCCATGCTTGCAAAATGCAACAGCTTGCAAGCATTTTGGCATGTGATCTGTGGATGGAAGAATTAAAATTTTATTAATGAATTAAAAACCACTGTGAGTTCTATGCGCAAAAANAATTATTTATATCTTTTCATTGTTCGACAGTCCCCTGTTCTCTTGTGCCAAATTTTTCAAAATACTAAATGTATATTAGTATTTAGTTATTGCATAAATTATTATCGTGAGCAATTTTTTGCATGAAAATGTCAAACGGGTTTCGCATTTAATAAGCGAATCTGAATTTAAAATATAAAGATTATCATGAATATGATCACAATTTACTGATTATTTAAAATTATAACTTAAGTTAATTNAAAATAAAATAAAATTTTTAAAAGGTGATTAAAATTAAAATCCAATCGCCCCTTGCTTTTATTTACAACGGTCAATCGCCAATTAAGTGACGCGGTATCATGTTTTATTAAAAAAATATATAAAACCAAAGATTTATTTGCAATACATAAAAAAACCTTATGACAAATGGTCTCGTGCTTTCGCTCAAATATTAATTGAATATTCAAAACGGTAATTTCCAATCAAAAAATGAATAAAAATAAAACTGAACAATATCAATCAACAGCAATTTATGAGATTACAACAAATCAATGGATACAACAAGCTAATACTTAATAATGTGTTCAAAAAACAAAATTTAATTGTTATCCGAGTATTGCTTCATATACATTAAATCAAATAAATTGTTAATACGATTTAAGTGCCAAATCAGAGAATTGCCAAATTTCTATTTTCAAAAAAAAGATTTATTCTGGAATAAAAGAGATTTTTAAATTTACAACTTCCGTCGCTCGGTTTAATTTTTCGTATTAAAGTTTAGACATTGTAAACCTACAGAATAGACCTAACCCCCACATATAAAATGTTGCTAATACCAGCCGAGCTGCGCATTCGATAATAAGGTAATAAAAGTAATTGTCAAAAAATAAAAAGCATTATTTAATTATGTTATTTTAGATACTGAAACTGATCAAAAAATAAATTCATTTAAAGCAAGCAAATCATTTGTAAATTAATTTTCGAAAAATAAAATGCAAAAAAAAACAAAATTTTAAATAGAAGACAATAAAAATTGAGCCAAGCAGACGGAGGGAGGAACTGCCCCCCCATCCGCAAGGGTGAGTGGGGAGGACTCAACCACCGAGAGTGCTGGCAGTCCTGTTGCGATGAGACTGTTGTCCAAACACAACGCCTCAATCCCAAAGGGGAGAGTGCGTAATATGAAAATGCTTTGCATTCAAATAATATGTTGAACGTTAAACTAAGAAAAATAAATAAAAAATTTAAGATTATTAATATTAAAAATATAAATTTAAACTAAACACCCCAATTTTTCAGGTAAGGAATAAAAAGCAAAAACAATTTTTAAATATATGTATATAAAAATATCTGTTGCACGTAATATGGTCAATATTCAAACCTTATTTGCCGATACTACGATTAAAAGACACAATAGCGCACGAAGCCGCCTATTTATCAGCTATGACGTTGATCATGCTCACGGCGTCAATTTTAAATGTAGAAATGCTTGTAAATAAATTTAAAAATTTTTGGTTAAATATTTTGTTTTTAACCAAAGTTAAACTAGTAATAAAAATTGTTACTTAACAAATAGGTTAAAAAAATGTTAATTTAATTTATTTAATCTAACGATACGTTATAATACATGAACAATGGAAAAATCATGTTAAATTGCTGTTGAAACACGAACTTCTATATTTATGAAATAAAATAATTAATGTGCGAGCACATTCAAAGAATTGCCCAAAGCGTTGAAGGATTTGTATGAAAAAATCGAAATGTGCTTGTGAAATACAATATTGGGGCACTGAATATGGCAAGCTTTACGGCCATTTAATTGGTAAAATGTTGGATGAAGTCAATAGTAATTAACACCAAAAATGTTAATAAAATCTTCAATAAATTTCGAGACAAATTATTGAATTAAATGTGAGATTTAAAANCCATACAAATTAGAGCATTAATAAGTTTGGTTATTCAAGGGAAAATAAAAAATAAATTTAAACGAAAATTCATAGCTTTCCCGATGCCAACGGCCGTACAGCCTGGTCACTCGTACAACTTATGATCCGAAGAAAAGGTTTCATACGATTCAACCTTCAAGAAGTATTTTTTAAAGGATTGCTATTATGGTAAGATTTTCAAACAAAGAACAGATAAAAATATACAATAAAATTTATATGCAGAAAATGTATTTTTATATTTTAAAGAAACTATTATAAAGAAAGGAAGGTGTATTTTATATAAACGAGAGCCAAGCGGGGTTGAGCGCTGCACAAAAAGTAGTTTGTTGTTTTCAGAGCAATAATTTAAAATATATAGTAATATAATTAAACAAAAAATAAATTGATGCGCTCCAACAAATGCTTCCAAATGTTTTTTTTTTTGGTTAATAAATCATAAATATTTAAGCATGGCTGTGGCTGTGGATTACGCTGGGAGCAGCAGAATTGTTTGTGGTGGTCGCCGCCGCCATCGCTGCGGGCTTTTGGTTACGATCTTTTTGCCAAAAAATTAAATTATATCAAATAGTTTTTATTGGAAAAATTAAAAACAAAAAGTATCAACCAGGAAAAATAGAAAAACTTAAAAATAATTCAAATTCTAAGAAAAATAATTGGGATATGGATTAATCGAATAACATATCTAACGAAATGTCATCTAAAGCATTTTTNAAAATTAAGGCAAAAATAGTAAAAAAATCCAATTAATTTTCTAATATTTGGATTACATCAAATTATTTAAACAATAGTAAAATACAATAAAAATACGAACTGCCTGATAATATACACTTTTAATCGAGTTATTTTTTAGCTTAATAATTATTGAAATTCTATAAAAAGCTAATAAAATTTGCATAAAATATGAGTGAAAAAAAAAGATAATGTATGTATAATTTTAGTAGTCATGACAATGCATTCTCACAAAAACCATAACATTTGTCAATCATGAATTTAAATATAACACTCATTTCTGANTNNNNTTGTTATAAAATGAGTTAGTTTGAAATGAGAGATAAAAAAGGTTGCAAAANTTACCACAGCCAAAGGTGTTTGAATTTGGTTACAACTGTCAAACATGTTTGGACCACGGCAGTAAGTAAGAGGGTTGTTCAGGGTTGGTTAACAGAACCAAAACGGCCCGGTTTTTGGCCCAAATAGAAATCAAAAACAGGTTTTTAGCTCAAACCCCGAAACCGAAAGCAGGGGTCATAAACCGGGCCCAACTAAAAACCGGTACCCCCCGGTTTCACGGTTCGGGTGTACAAATAAAAAAAAAACACCCATAATAATGGTATTTTTATGGGAGTTTGTTTTATGAGAAGTAAATTCTGTGCCGCCAAGAGAAACAGAATATGAATTTTTGGATCACTTTTTAACAAAATCGATAAATTAATTTTAATTTTAAACGAATTAAACGGGCAATGGTTCGGTNCCTCCATTAGGATTTACTGAGTGAGTTTCAAATTAAAAGGTTGCAATTGAAGTAAAGATTTTGCATTTAAAATACAAATTAAAATTAAATTGGTTACTAAATTTGTTGGATTATAAAAATTAAAAAACATAAAACCAAATATTTTAAATAATAAACTTTATTTTTGCAAAATTAAAAAAATTCGGAATGAAGGTATACAAAGTTTACAAAAGCATACTACAAATATTATTATAAGTAAATACGGAATTAAAATTTAAAACAAAGAAAAATAAATTTATTAAAAAAAACAGAAAAAAAATTTAAGCGAAATATTTAATTTACACGTCGATGATATTAGATGTCTTATTTTTCATAAATGGCTGCACAACCCAATTATTAATGCTTTTACAAATTTTGAATTGCTATTTTTCAATTTAATAAAATATCTTAATTAATTTATACTCGCATGTTTGAAAAAATTAAACAAAAATTTGATCTGATGTTTAGACAGTTCAACTAGCTTTAAAGCATAAAANGTTGCGTAATATAAACGATAAATTTACAATTGAGAAAAAAAATCTTCGGGACTAACACCAAAATAATATCAAAAATTTACTATGCCCATGCTTGCAAAATGCAACAGCTTGCAAGCATTTTGGCATGTGATCTGTGGATGGAAGAATTAAAATTTTATTAATGAATTAAAAACCACTGTGAGTTCTATGCGCAAAAANAATTATTTATATCTTTTCATTGTTCGACAGTCCCCTGTTCTCTTGTGCCAAATTTTTCAAAATACTAAATGTATATTAGTATTTAGTTATTGCATAAATTATTATCGTGAGCAATTTTTTGCATGAAAATGTCAAACGGGTTTCGCATTTAATAAGCGAATCTGAATTTAAAATATAAAGATTATCATGAATATGATCACAATTTACTGATTATTTAAAATTATAACTTAAGTTAATTNAAAATAAAATAAAATTTTTAAAAGGTGATTAAAATTAAAATCCAATCGCCCCTTGCTTTTATTTACAACGGTCAATCGCCAATTAAGTGACGCGGTATCATGTTTTATTAAAAAAATATATAAAACCAAAGATTTATTTGCAATACATAAAAAAACCTTATGACAAATGGTCTCGTGCTTTCGCTCAAATATTAATTGAATATTCAAAACGGTAATTTCCAATCAAAAAATGAATAAAAATAAAACTGAACAATATCAATCAACAGCAATTTATGAGATTACAACAAATCAATGGATACAACAAGCTAATACTTAATAATGTGTTCAAAAAACAAAATTTAATTGTTATCCGAGTATTGCTTCATATACATTAAATCAAATAAATTGTTAATACGATTTAAGTGCCAAATCAGAGAATTGCCAAATTTCTATTTTCAAAAAAAAGATTTATTCTGGAATAAAAGAGATTTTTAAATTTACAACTTCCGTCGCTCGGTTTAATTTTTCGTATTAAAGTTTAGACATTGTAAACCTACAGAATAGACCTAACCCCCACATATAAAATGTTGCTAATACCAGCCGAGCTGCGCATTCGATAATAAGGTAATAAAAGTAATTGTCAAAAAATAAAAAGCATTATTTAATTATGTTATTTTAGATACTGAAACTGATCAAAAAATAAATTCATTTAAAGCAAGCAAATCATTTGTAAATTAATTTTCGAAAAATAAAATGCAAAAAAAAACAAAATTTTAAATAGAAGACAATAAAAATTGAGCCAAGCAGACGGAGGGAGGAACTGCCCCCCCATCCGCAAGGGTGAGTGGGGAGGACTCAACCACCGAGAGTGCTGGCAGTCCTGTTGCGATGAGACTGTTGTCCAAACACAACGCCTCAATCCCAAAGGGGAGAGTGCGTAATATGAAAATGCTTTGCATTCAAATAATATGTTGAACGTTAAACTAAGAAAAATAAATAAAAAATTTAAGATTATTAATATTAAAAATATAAATTTAAACTAAACACCCCAATTTTTCAGGTAAGGAATAAAAAGCAAAAACAATTTTTAAATATATGTATATAAAAATATCTGTTGCACGTAATATGGTCAATATTCAAACCTTATTTGCCGATACTACGATTAAAAGACACAATAGCGCACGAAGCCGCCTATTTATCAGCTATGACGTTGATCATGCTCACGGCGTCAATTTTAAATGTAGAAATGCTTGTAAATAAATTTAAAAATTTTTGGTTAAATATTTTGTTTTTAACCAAAGTTAAACTAGTAATAAAAATTGTTACTTAACAAATAGGTTAAAAAAATGTTAATTTAATTTATTTAATCTAACGATACGTTATAATACATGAACAATGGAAAAATCATGTTAAATTGCTGTTGAAACACGAACTTCTATATTTATGAAATAAAATAATTAATGTGCGAGCACATTCAAAGAATTGCCCAAAGCGTTGAAGGATTTGTATGAAAAAATCGAAATGTGCTTGTGAAATACAATATTGGGGCACTGAATATGGCAAGCTTTACGGCCATTTAATTGGTAAAATGTTGGATGAAGTCAATAGTAATTAACACCAAAAATGTTAATAAAATCTTCAATAAATTTCGAGACAAATTATTGAATTAAATGTGAGATTTAAAANCCATACAAATTAGAGCATTAATAAGTTTGGTTATTCAAGGGAAAATAAAAAATAAATTTAAACGAAAATTCATAGCTTTCCCGATGCCAACGGCCGTACAGCCTGGTCACTCGTACAACTTATGATCCGAAGAAAAGGTTTCATACGATTCAACCTTCAAGAAGTATTTTTTAAAGGATTGCTATTATGGTAAGATTTTCAAACAAAGAACAGATAAAAATATACAATAAAATTTATATGCAGAAAATGTATTTTTATATTTTAAAGAAACTATTATAAAGAAAGGAAGGTGTATTTTATATAAACGAGAGCCAAGCGGGGTTGAGCGCTGCACAAAAAGTAGTTTGTTGTTTTCAGAGCAATAATTTAAAATATATAGTAATATAATTAAACAAAAAATAAATTGATGCGCTCCAACAAATGCTTCCAAATGTTTTTTTTTTTGGTTAATAAATCATAAATATTTAAGCATGGCTGTGGCTGTGGATTACGCTGGGAGCAGCAGAATTGTTTGTGGTGGTCGCCGCCGCCATCGCTGCGGGCTTTTGGTTACGATCTTTTTGCCAAAAAATTAAATTATATCAAATAGTTTTTATTGGAAAAATTAAAAACAAAAAGTATCAACCAGGAAAAATAGAAAAACTTAAAAATAATTCAAATTCTAAGAAAAATAATTGGGATATGGATTAATCGAATAACATATCTAACGAAATGTCATCTAAAGCATTTTTNAAAATTAAGGCAAAAATAGTAAAAAAATCCAATTAATTTTCTAATATTTGGATTACATCAAATTATTTAAACAATAGTAAAATACAATAAAAATACGAACTGCCTGATAATATACACTTTTAATCGAGTTATTTTTTAGCTTAATAATTATTGAAATTCTATAAAAAGCTAATAAAATTTGCATAAAATATGAGTGAAAAAAAAAGATAATGTATGTATAATTTTAGTAGTCATGACAATGCATTCTCACAAAAACCATAACATTTGTCAATCATGAATTTAAATATAACACTCATTTCTGANTNNNNTTGTCTAAATTTCAATCGTAAATCGTTTTCTGATGATTTAACTTTAATAGTTCATTTGTTTAATTTTATAGAATTCGTAAAGATAGTTTTTGATATCTTAAAAATTAATATAAGTTTCATTGGTTTCCGATTTGTTATCAAATTTTCATTCTTTTTAAAAATTCTAAATTCAGTGTCCAATTATAGCATTTTTATTTTAAAAAATGTTAGATCATTTAATTAATTTTTCTCAAATTGTCCAATTGCAATATTTTGAATTTATTAGCTCAGGAATTTGCTTATTTTATATTTGCAATTCCGAATTGGATTCAATTTATATTTGATTATATGACATTATCGATTTTCGATTGCTTAGCTTAAGATTACTTCGATTTTGGTTTGAGATTTACAATTCAGTTAAAGGGATGCATTTTTAATTAAATAATTAGTTCCATTTTGTGCACATTTTTTCCGATAAATTTATATCATTTATTTTAAAAATCTATCTGCAGTTCCAATTTAGCATATTCATTTAAATAATTTGGTTAGGATTTGTAATTAATTCTTAACTTTGTCAATTGCGTATAAATTTTTTCAATTTATGCTCACGGAATGTGTTGTATTTTTATTATTCAAACTCCCAGATCGGGAATTAAAAATTTATAGTTTGGATATATGACAATATGGGTTTTCGATTGGCTTTATGCTTGAAATAGTTCTTTTGTTTGAGAGTTATACAATCCAGTAAAGATCATTTTTAATTTAAATAATTAGTTTCATTTGTTGCACACTTTTTTACGCAAAATTGTTCGATCATGTTAAAAAAATTTATCTGCAAGTTCAATTTACATATTGCATTTTATTAATTGTTCAGGTTCATTTTAATTTAATTTCTAACTTTGTCATGGTCAATTCAATATTTTTAATTTACTCAGCTCAGGAGATGTTGTTGTATTTTTATTTGATTCAACACTCCCAATGGGAATTCAAAAATTTTAGCTTGATATTATGAAATATCGGGTTTTCGATTGGCTTTAGCTTAATTATTCTATTGGTTTGCAATTAACAATTCCAGTAAATGAATACATTTTTTAATTTAATAATTAAGTTTATTTTTGCACTCTTTGTTCCGAACAAAATTTGTTCGATTCGTTAGAAAAATTTATACTGCAGTTCCAATTTAGCGTTTTTCATTGTATTTAATTTGTTTCGATTTTTCAATAATTTTATAACTTTCAGTCGTCCAATTCAATATTTTTAATTCTATCAGCTCGCGAAATCATTGTTGTATTTTATGCTTGAACTCCCGAATCGAATTCAAAAATTTTATCTTGTATAGACGATATATTTTTGATTGGCTATCTTTATTTAGTTCATTTGGTTTGCAGAATTATAGCAATTCGGAGTAATGATTTTTTAATTCTAAAATAAATGCTGCAAGTTGTGCATTTTATCACACTCCTTTGTCGAAAAAATTTTTCGAGTTCAGATTATAAAAAAATTTTATGCATTTCGCAATTTATATGTTATTATTTTGTTTGTTTAGGAATTTTTTCAATTTAATTTCCATCTTTGTCACAGTTCCAATTCAATATTTTTGCAATTTTCATAAGAGAATCGATTGTGATTTTTATATCAACACTCCCGAAAGAATTCAAAAAAATATGTCTTGGAATTATTATAACGATCAATCGGTTTAGGGTTATTTAATTAGTTCTATTTGGTTTCACGAATTTGTCATTAATGAATAATTTTTTAAATTCTAAATAAATTGCAATTGTCATTTTACAGACATTTTTGTTCAACAATTGTCATCCAGATACGAAAAAATCTATATGCTGGAATTTAGACGTATATATCGGGTTTTCCTGATTGGGCTTTATGCTTATATTGTCATTTTGGTTTGCACATTAACAATTCCAGTGAGTAATAGCATTTTTTGTTCTAAAAATTATCTCAGTGCAGATCATTTTATTTTTATCGAATCAAAATCCGAGTACGGAATTAAAAAAATTTTTATATTAACGTTTAATTTCGGGTTTTTATTGTCATTTGTTCAGTTTGATTTGTAGTAGCATTTTTGAAATTTAAATATGCTCATTATTTTACAGCTCCTTTTGAAAAAATTTGCGATTCACAGCTGAAAATTAATCATTGTTTGTATTTTCTATGATTTTGATTGTCCCCGAGATACGGGAATTCAAAAATATATAGTCTTGGAATTATTATAGACGTATATAATCGGGTTTTCCTGATTGGGCTTTATGCTTTAATATTAGCTTCCTATCTTTGGTTTGCACGAAGTTATAGCAATTCCAGTGTAAGATGAATAGCATTTTTTGAAATTCTAAAAATAAATGCTGCAAGTTGTGCATTTTATCAGCACATCCTTTTGTTCCGACAAAATTTGTTCGAGTTCACAGATTACTAGAAAAAATTCTTATACTGCATGTGTCCAATTTAGCGTATATTGTCATTATGTATTTTGATTTGGTTTTCAGCGAATTTTTGTCAATTTAATTTGCTCATAACTTTGCTCACAGTGCGTCCAATTGCAATATTTTTGCAGATTCGTACTCAGCTCGACGAGAGGAATCGATTGGTTGTATTTTTATGCGAATTCGAACAACTCCCGAGATACGGGAATTCAAAAATATATAGTCTTGGAATTATTATAACGTATATAATCGGGTTTTCCTGATTGGGCTTATGCTTTAATATTAGCTTCTATCTTTGGTTTGCACGAAGTTATAGCAATTCCAGTGTAAGATGATTAGCATTTTTGAAATTCTAAAAATAAATGCTGCAAGTTGTGCACTTTTATCACAACCTTTTGTTCCGAACAAATTTGTTGTTACAGATTACTAGAAAAAATTCTTTATGCATGTGTCCAATTTAGCGTATATTGTCATTATGTTTTTGATTTTTTAACGAATTTTTGTCAATTTAATTTGCTCAAATTTGCTCACAGTGGTCCAATTGAATATTTTTGCAGATTCACTCAGCTCGAGAGGAATTTGGTTGTATTTTTATGCAATTCGAAATCCCGAGATACGGGATTCAAAAAAATATAGTCTTGGAATTATTATGTATATAATCGGGTTTTCCTGATTGGGTTTAGGTATAAATCTATTTTGGATTATTCAGAGTATATAATCCAGTTTTATGAATGCTTTTTTATATCTAAGATTAAATCTTTGTTTGCAATTTTATAGCAATCCATTTATCGAATAATTTTTGAAATAAATTATAGAAAATTTCATTTTAGCAATCTTTTGTCATATTTTTTGGTCTCGATTTTGTCAATTAATTTCTAAATTTTCCATGGTCCAATTGCATATTTTTAGATTGATGTCAGGGAATTTTTGTATTTTTTGCAATAACACTCCCAGTCGGGAATTCAAAATTTAGTTTGGAATTATTACGAAAATCGGTTTTCTATTTTTATGCTTAATATTACTTCCTACTGGTTTCAAATTATAGCAATTATTAAGATAATGTTTTTTGAATTCTTAATGCTAATTTGCTTTTATCCCATCTTTTGTTCGAACAAAATTTGTCATTCAAGATTGATTCTAAGATGCAATAGATATTGCATTGTATTTTTGTTCGCAATTTTTGTCAATTTAATTTGTCATAATTTTACAGGCGTATTAATATTTTTGCAGATTGTACTCATGCAGGAATATTGGTTGTATTTTTATGCGAATTAACAACTCCCGAGATACGGGAATTCAAAAAATATATGTCTTGGAATTTTATAACATATTTTCGGGTTTTTTTTCTTGAATTGGGCCTTTTTAAATTTTTTTCCTTTTAATTAAAATTTAGCTTCCTTTTTTTTTTTGGGGTTTTTTTCAAAGGTTATAGCAATTCCCAAATTGTTTTTTAAAATGAATAGGGCATTTTAAATTCTAAAAAAAAAAAAACTAATTTATTAACTCCTTCTTGTTGCAAGTATAAGCAATTCCAGTGTTTTTTTTTTTTTTTTTTTTTTTTTTTTTTTTTTTTTTTTTTTTTTTTTTTTTTTTTTTTTTTTTTTTTTTTTTTTTTTTTTTTTTTTTTTTTTTTTTTTTTTTTTTTTTTTTTTTTTTTTTTTTTTTTTTTTTTTTTTTTTTTTTTTTTTTTTTTTTTTTTTTTTTTTTTTTTTTTTTTTTTTTTTTTTTTTTTTTTTTTTTTTTTTTTTTTTTTTTTTTTTTTTTTTTTTTTTTTTTTTTTTTTTTTTTTTTTTTTTTTTTTTTTTTTTTTTTTTTTTTTTTTTTTTTTTTTTTTTTTTTTTTTTTTTTTTTTTTTTTTTTTTTTTTTTTTTTTTTTTTTTTTTTTTTTTTTTTTTTTTTTTTTTTTTTTTTTTTTTTTTTTTTTTTTTTTTTTTTTTTTTTTTTTTTTTTTTTTTTTTTTTTTTTTTTTTTTTTTTTTTTTTTTTTTTTTTTTTTTTTTTTTTTTTTTTTTTTTTTTTTTTTTTTTTTTTTTTTTTTTTTTTTTTTTTTTTTTTTTTTTTTTTTTTTTTTTTTTTTTTTTTTTTTTTTTTTTTTTTTTTTTTTTTTTTTTTTTTTTTTTTTTTTTTTTTTTTTTTTTTTTTTTTTTTTTTTTTTTTTTTTTTTTTTTTTTTTTTTTTTTTTTTTTTTTTTTTTTTTTTTTTTTTTTTTTTTTTTTTTTTTGGAATTATTATAGACGTATATATATCAGGGTTTTCCTGATTTGGGCTTTATGCTTTAATTAGCTTCCTATCTTAGGTTTGCACGAAGTATTATAGGCAATTCCAGTGTAAGATGAATTAGCATTTTTTGATAATTCTAAAAATAAAATGCTGCAAGTTGTGCATTTTATCAGCACATCCTTTTGTTCAGACAAAATTGTTCGATGTTCAAGTTACATAGAAAACATTCTTATACTGCATGTGTCCAATTTAGCGTATATTGTCATTATGTATTTGATTTGGGTTCAGCGAATTTTTGTCCATTTCATTGGCTCATAACTTTGCATCACAGTGCGTCCAATTGCAATATTTTTGCAGATTCGTACTCAGCTCGACGAGAGGAATCGATTGGTTGTATTTTTATGCGAATTCGAACAACTCCCGAGATACGGGAATTCAAAAAATATATAGTCTTGGAATTATTATAGACGTATATAATCGGGTTTTCCTGAGTTGGGCTTTATGCTTTAATATTAGCTTCCTATCTTTGGTTTGCACGAAGTTATAGCAATTCCAGTGTAAGATGAATAGCATTTTTTGAAATTCTAAAAAATAAATGCTGCAAGTTGTGCATTTTATCAGCACATCCTTTTGTTCCGAACAAAATTTGTTCGAGTTCACAGATTACTAGAAAAATTCTTATAACTGCAATGTGTCCAATTTAGCGTATATTGTCATTATGTATTTTGATTTGGTTTCAGCGAATTTTTGTCAATTTAATTTGCTCATAACTTTGCTCACAGTGCGTCCAATTGCAATATATTTTTGCAGATTCGTACTCAGCTCGACGAGAGGAATCGATTGGTTGTATTTTTATGCGAATTCGAACAACTCCCGAGATACGGGAATTCAAAAAATATATAGTCTTGGAATTATTATAGACGTATATAATCGGGTTTTCCTGATTGGGCTTTATGCTTTAATATTAGCTTCCTATCTTTGGTTTGCACGAAGTTATAGCAATTCCAGTGTAAGAATGAATAGCATTTTTTGAAATTCTAAAAATAAATGCTGCAAGTTGTGCATTTTATCAGCACATCCTTTTGTTCCGAACAAAATTTGTTCGAGTTCACAGATTACTAGAAAAAATTCTTATACTGCATGTGTCCAATTTAGCGTATATTGTCATTATGTATTTTGATTTGGTTTCAGCGAATTTTTGTCAATTTAATTTGCTCATAAACTTTGCTCACAGTGCGTCCAATTGCAATATTTTTGCAGATTCGTACTCAGCTCGGACGAGAGGAATCGATTGGTTGTATTTTTATGCGAATTCGAACAACTCCCGAGATACGGGAATTCAAAAAATATATAGTCTTGGAATTATTATAGACGTATATAATCGGGTTTTCCTGATTGGGCTTTATGCTTTAATATTAGCTTCCTATCTTTGGTTTGCACGAAGTTATAGCAATTCCAGTGTAAGATGAATAGCATTTTTGAAATTCTAAAAATAAATGCTGCAAGTTGTGCATTTTATCAGCACATCCTTTTGTTCCGAACAAAATTTGTTCGAGTTCACAGATTACTAGAAACATTCTTATACTGCATGTGTCCAATTTAGCGTATATTGTCATTATGTATTTTGATTTGGTTTCATCAGCGAATTTTGGTCAATTTAATTTGCTCATAACTTTGCTCACAGTGCGTCCAATTGCAATATTTTTGCAGATTCGTACTCAGCTCGACGAGAGGAATCGATTGGTTGTATTTTTATGCGAATTCGAACAACTCCCGAGATACGGGAATTCAAAAAATATATAGTCTTGGAATTATTATAGACGTATATAATCGGGTTTTCCTGATTGGGCTTTATGCTTTAATATTAGCTTCCTATCTTTGGTTTGCACGAAGTTATAGCAATTCCAGTGTAAGATGAATAGCATTTTTTGAAATTCTAAAAATAAATGCTGCAAGTTGTGCATTTTATCAGCACATCCTTTTGTTCCGAACAAAATTTGTTCGAGTTCACAGATTACTAGAAAAAATTCTTATACTGCATGTGTCCAATTTAGCGTATATTGTCATTATGTATTTTGATTTGGTTCAGCGAATTTTTGTCAATTTAATTTGCTCATAACTTTGCTCACAGTGCGTCCAATTGCAATATTTTTGCAGATTCGTACTCAGCTCGACGAGAGGAATCGATTGGTTGTATTTTTATGCGAATTCGAACAACTCCCGAGATACGGGAATTCAAAAATATATAGTCTTGGAATTATTATAGACGTATATAATCGGGTTTTTCCTGATTGGGCTTTATGCTTTAATATTAGCTTCCTATCTTTGGTTTGCACGAAGTTATAGCAATTCCAGTGTAAGATGAATAGCATTTTTTGAAATTCTAAAATAAATGCTGCAAGTTGTGCATTTTATCAGCACATCCTTTTGTTCCGAACAAAATTTGTTCGAGTTCACAGATTACTAGAAAAAATTCTTATACTGCATGTGTCCAATTTAGCGTATATTGTCATTATGTATTTTGATTTGGTTTCAGCGAATTTTTGTCAATTTAATTTTCAATCGTCATTGCAATATTTCATTGTATTTTACGGAGGATCAATTGCGATTTTATGGAATTCAAAATCGGATACGGAATTTAAAATATATTGCTTGAATTTTATGCTATGCATAATGTTTCCTATTGGTTTTGCTTAATTTAGTCATCTTGGTTTGAAAGTTTATTCAATTAAAAACGCATTTTAAATTTAAAAATCTTTATGACATTTTCGATTTTTAGTTCAAAAAATTTTCATTACGATTTAGAAATTTTTATGCATTGTCCATTTGTTAGCGATTTTTCAATTTAATTGTCAATTTGCATTTGCGTCATTATTGTTCGATTGTTCAGTCAATTAATCATAATTTTTTGCATTGACATGCGAATGCAATTATATATTGTTTGAGATTTGTATTATGCTGAATCGCATGAATCATTTGTTGTATTTTTAGGAGATGAATCTTCCCGAATGAACGGAATCAATAAAATATATATCTTGGAATTATTATAAACGTATATAATGGGTTTTCCTGATTGGGCTAATTATCTTTATTTATTGCCATTTGTATCAGTTCATAAATTTTTTAAATTCAAATGCCAGTAATTTTAGCATTTTATTCGACAATTTTAATTAATGCTCAAAGTTTGCATTTTATAGCAATCTTTTGTTCCGAACATGGATCATTTTTAAATTACATGATCAATTAAATTTCATTATACTGATGATTTCGTTTTTAGCGTTCATTATGATTAATTAGTTAATTATATTTTTCAATCGAATTTTTGCATTTAAATTATCCTAATTTGTTTTACAATTACATCGTACCAATTCTAAAATTTAATTACTCAGTCATATATATTGTATTTTATCGAATTTGTTTCCGATTCGGAATTTAAAAAAATATTCTTGAATTTGTTATCGCAATGATTTTCTGATTGGCTTTGTTAAATGATTCTTTTTGTTTGCGAATTTGCAATCCCGAAGGAATAATTTTTAAATTAAAATAATGTGAAGTTCATTTTATAGCATATCCTTTTGTTCCGAACATTTGTCATTCAAATTATAGAATATTTATACGATGAACAATTTTTATTATATAATTTTGATTTGTTTCATTTTGTCAATAATTTTCAACTTAAGTGTCATTAAATTTTAAATTTACTCATTGCAATTAGCATTTTTTTTATAATTTTACAATTCTAGAATTAAATCTATATGTCTTGGCATTATGCGTATTTGAATTTTCTTGGTACGTAATTTGCTTCATTTGGTTGAATTTTTCGAATTGAAAAATGATTTTTGGAATTCAAAAATAAATTGAATTGTATTTAAGAATGTTTTCTTCGAAATTGTTAAATTAAGTTCTAAATTTTAGATATGTCAATTTCGTGAATGATAATTTTTAATTTTATTTGGTTTCAGGAATTTTTCATAATTTTAATTACAATTTGAAATTCAGATTCTGAAAATCTTTACGAGGTCATTTTTATTTTTATCGATTATCCGTAGGAATTTAAAATTATTTGTCTAATTTAACGTCATTAATTTTTTGATTGGTTCAGCTTTAAATTAGATCATTTGTTTGCGAATTCGAATTCAGAGATCGGGAATTCAAAATATATATAGTTTGAAGTTTAGTTTATATCGCTTTTCCTGATCTATATGTTTAATATTCTACATTTGGTTTCATGAATTATGCATTTAGTTAAATAATGCTTTTTTGATTTCAGCAATTCTGCAATTGTGCATTTATCAGCTCTTGTTCGAAAAAATTTTTAGTTACAGATTACTAGAAAATTCTATGTTGTAATTTGTTATTCGAATTATTCCATTTATGGTCACAATTTTTGCAATTAATTTCAAACTTTTCAGTGTTCCATTGCAAATTTTTGCTTTGTTTCATCACGAGTTGAACATGTGAATTCAATAATAAAATCTTAAATTCAAAAAATAATCGAGTTTATTTTATAGCTATATTGGTTCCGAATTTGGTTATGCATAATTTAGCTTACTAATTTGGTTTATAGTTTCATATTTAAGATAATTGCATTTTTTGATTTTAAAATTAATCTAATTGTCATTTTTCAGCTCACATTTTGTTCCAAAAAATTTTTCAGTCAGTACTAGAAAAATTCTATTGATGTTCAATTTTTGCGAATTTTGTATTATGATTGGTTTCAAATTTTGTCAATTTATTTTAACTATTACTGTCCATGAATATTTTTGATTTACTTACTGAGATCGAGTTGAATTTCATGAATTAAAATCTGGAAATTAAAAATAATGTTTATATTATTACATCTTATATCAAATGTTTGTTCACGAATAATTCGTTAATGGTCAATTTATATATTAGTTTATTTTGGTTTGTACGAAGTTTTTGCAATTCTTGTAGATTGTAAAATAATTTTTTGACAATTTAAGAATGTTTTTATTTATGTTTGCAATTTCGAATAGACAAACTTTTTTCCGAATCAAATTTTGAATTCGTCTAGTTTACAGATTATGATAATTTTATATGCATTCCAATTTAGCGTAATTCAATTAGTATTTTGATTTTTGAATTTAGTAATAAATTTGCTCTATTGCTCACTTTATCAATTCATTTGTTTCGCAATTGTATAGCCGAAGGAATGATGTTGTATTTTATGATTCGAAATCTCAAATGTAATCAAATATTATTTGAATTTTTCAACGTAATAATGTTTTCTGATTGGTTACTTAAATATTAGCTCATTTTCAATTTACGAATTTGTATTCCAGTGTAAGATGAATCGATTTTTTGATTTAAAATAAATTGCAATTCCATTTATCGCAATTTTTTCGAATAAATTGTTGAGAAGATTATGAAATTTTTATGCATTGCCAATTTCAGATATGTATTATTATTTTGATTGGTTTCAGCGAATTTCAATTTATTGTATAACTTTATATTCTCCAATATTAGTTTGCAGATTTACCAAAAGTAATGAATAATTTATTTTTATCATAACAATCCAATCGGGAATTGACAAATTATAGCTAATTTTTAGAATATTATCGGTTTCCAGATTGGTTATTAATTTATTCTGTCATGTTTGCAATTATTATTCCAGTTAGTTCAGCATTTTTTGAAATTAAAATCATGTAGTTTGCTTTTACAGCCCATTTTTTTCAACAAAATTTGTCGAGTAAATTATAGTATAAATCTTATCTGATTGCAATTTGGTAATTGATTTATTTTGTTTGCACGAATTTCAATTATTGATAATTTTAAGTGTCCAATTGCATATTTGCATTTACTCACTAGAGAATCGATTGTTGTTTTTAGAATTCAAACCATTCTATACGGGAATTCAAAATATATATTGAATTATTAAGTTGAATGGTTCCTTTGATTTATTAATAATTGCTTCCATTTTCTTGCAAATTTTTAGATTCGTTATAAGATTTTTAATTTATATGGTTCAATTCTTATCAGAATTCTATTTGTTCGAATTAATTTTTCAATTCGATTCTGAAAATTCTTATATAGTTCATTTGGTTATGTCATAGAATTCATTGATTGATTCATGAATTCTACAATTAATGCTCATGAATTTTATCACATCTTTGCAAAATTTTTCATTCGATCTAAAGATATTGGTTGTATTTGCGAATTGAACAATCATTGGATTCAAAAAATTTTCTTAATTTATAATGTCAATATGTTTTCCAATTTTGATCTATAAGTCTCTTGGTTCATTATAGCAATTCCATTAGATAGATTAAATTTAATAATTATTTATTTAGTCCTTGGTTTACAAATTTTTCATTGTTACGAAAAAAACAATCTGTAATTTAGCTAATTTCTAATATTGTGTTTGATTTTCAATTATTTCAAAAATTTGTCAGTCGTCAATAATATTTTTCAATTTACTCATGACAAGAATGATTGGTTATTTTTTCAATTAAACTCATAGGATTCACAATTATTTTGAATTTTATAGTATATCGGTTTCTTGGTTTATGCTTATATCCATTTGTTTGCAAATTATAAATTCGGTATGATAGATTTTTTGATTTAAAATTGCTCTTTGCATTTTTCGACTCCTTTTGTTCCAAAAAATTTTAGTTAAGATTTGAAATAATTAATGTGTATTTACGAATTTTTTGTATTTAATTTGTTCAATTTGATTAATTGCAAATTTCTCAAGTGTCCAATTGCAATATTTTGATTTATGTCGAGATCATTTGATTTTATGAATTGACATCGTCGAATTAAAAAAATATTTTGGATTTTAACGATATGGTTTTTCTATTGCTATTTAAATTCTTTACTGTTAAATATAGCAATTCATTAATAATAGCATTTTTTGATTCTAAAATAATTGCAATTTGTTTTACAGAATTTTTGTTCCGAAAAATTTTCGATTAAGATTTAGAAAATTTTATATGTCATTTAATTTGTCTAGATTTTTTGATTTTTCAATTAATTGCAAATTTTCAGTCGTCCTCAAATTTTTAGATTTGTGATGACGATTGTTATTTGAATTCAAACATACGGTTATATATTTTTGATTTTTTTATGGTTTATTTGTTTTTTATTTAGATTATTATTCAGAAGTAACTTTTGAAATAAAATTTTTTGAAATTTAATAATTCAGTTTTTTTGACTTTTTTTAAATCAAAATTTTTCGTTCCGATTTAGAATTTATATGATGTTTTTTCAATTTTAATATTTTATGCTCATGCGAATTTTTTAATTCAACTGAACATTGGTATTATTTGAATATAGATTAAAATTGTTGTTTATTTTATCGTTTTCCGCATTAAATATTAAAATGTTCAGTGAATCAGGAATTATTTTTTATTCAATTTGCAATGATTAACTCTTTGAAATTGTTCAGTTAAGTATAGAATTTTATCTCAATTTGTTCATTTGATTTCAGAATTCATTATTGAAATTTTTGAATTCAAATTTGAATTTTCGCATTATGTTTTTGATTGAATTTGGATTAAATTGTATAATTTTTTTTCCAATGTCTTTTCATTTTTTTGCAATTCGTAATGATAGAATAAATAATGAATTTGCATTTAAACTTCCGAAATTCGGAATTCAAAATATATGCTGGAATTATTATATTATATTATTGGGTTTCGTTTTGCATTTATGCTTAATTTTCATGGATTCAAATTTGCAATTCCATTAAGATATGTTTTTTGATCAATTAAAATAAATCTAATGTCTTATATAATCTTTTTTCGAAATTTGTATTCAAGTTCAGAAATTTAATATGCCAATTGTTTATTTTGTCGAATTTTTGCAATAATTAAATTTAATGCGTCAATGCATTTCATTGTATGTGAATTTTTTATTTTTTGCATAACATCAGTGAATTAATTTTTTGAATTTAATACGGGTCGATTGGGTTTGCTATTATCCTGTTGCGAATTAAATTCATAAATATGATTTATTTATGGGTTGCTTTTGCATTTTTTTGCTGCTCATAATTTTTTGCTTCAAATGCCCTTTTCAATTGAAAAATTTTTGCGATTCGTACTTTCACTGACGAGAGGAATCGATGTATTTTTGATTTGGTTTCAGCGAATTTTTGTCAATTTAATTTGCTCATAACTTTGCTCACAGTGCGTCCAATTGCAATATTTTTGCAGATTCGTACTCAGCTCGACGAGAGGAATCGATTGGTTGTATTTTTATGCGAATTCGAACAACTCCCGAGATACGGGAATTCAAAAAATATATAGTCTTGGAATTATTATAGACGTATATAATCGGGTTTTCCTGATTGGGCTTTATGCTTTAATATTAGCTTCCTATCTTTGGTTTGCACGAAGTTATAGCAATTCCAGTGTAAGATGAATAGCATTTTTTGAAATTCTAAAAATAAATGCTGCAAGTTGTGCATTTTATCAGCACATCCTTTTGTTCCGAACAAAATTTGTTCGAGTTCACAGATTACTAGAAAAAATTCTTATACTGCATGTGTCCAATTTAGCGTATATTGTCATTATGTATTTTGATTTGGTTTCAGCGAATTTTTGTCAATTTAATTTGCTCATAACTTTGCTCACAGTGCGTCCAATTGCAATATTTTTGCAGATTCGTACTCAGCTCGACGAGAGGAATCGATTGGTTGTATTTTTATGCGAATTCGAACAACTCCCGAGATACGGGAATTCAAAAAATATATAGTCTTGGAATTATTATAGACGTATATAATCGGGTTTTCCTGATTGGGCTTTATGCTTTAATATTAGCTTCCTATCTTTGGTTTGCACGAAGTTATAGCAATTCCAGTGTAAGATGAATAGCATTTTTTGAAATTCTAAAAATAAATGCTGCAAGTTGTGCATTTTATCAGCACATCCTTTTGTTCCGAACAAAATTTGTTCGAGTTCACAGATTACTAGAAAAAATTCTTATACTGCATGTGTCCAATTTAGCGTATATTGTCATTATGTATTTTGATTTGGTTTCAGCGAATTTTTGTCAATTTAATTTGCTCATAACTTTGCTCACAGTGCGTCCAATTGCAATATTTTTGCAGATTCGTACTCAGCTCGACGAGAGGAATCGATTGGTTGTATTTTTATGCGAATTCGAACAACTCCCGAGATACGGGAATTCAAAAAATATATAGTCTTGGAATTATTATAGACGTATATAATCGGGTTTTCCTGATTGGGCTTTATGCTTTAATATTAGCTTCCTATCTTTGGTTTGCACGAAGTTATAGCAATTCCAGTGTAAGATGAATAGCATTTTTTGAAATTCTAAAAATAAATGCTGCAAGTTGTGCATTTTATCAGCACATCCTTTTGTTCCGAACAAAATTTGTTCGAGTTCACAGATTACTAGAAAAAATTCTTATACTGCATGTGTCCAATTTAGCGTATATTGTCATTATGTATTTTGATTTGGTTTCAGCGAATTTTTGTCAATTTAATTTGCTCATAACTTTGCTCACAGTGCGTCCAATTGCAATATTTTTGCAGATTCGTACTCAGCTCGACGAGAGGAATCGATTGGTTGTATTTTTATGCGAATTCGAACAACTCCCGAGATACGGGAATTCAAAAAATATATAGTCTTGGAATTATTATAGACGTATATAATCGGGTTTTCCTGATTGGGCTTTATGCTTTAATATTAGCTTCCTATCTTTGGTTTGCACGAAGTTATAGCAATTCCAGTGTAAGATGAATAGCATTTTTTGAAATTCTAAAAATAAATGCTGCAAGTTGTGCATTTTATCAGCACATCCTTTTGTTCCGAACAAAATTTGTTCGAGTTCACAGATTACTAGAAAAAATTCTTATACTGCATGTGTCCAATTTAGCGTATATTGTCATTATGTATTTTGATTTGGTTTCAGCGAATTTTTGTCAATTTAATTTGCTCATAACTTTGCTCACAGTGCGTCCAATTGCAATATTTTTGCAGATTCGTACTCAGCTCGACGAGAGGAATCGATTGGTTGTATTTTTATGCGAATTCGAACAACTCCCGAGATACGGGAATTCAAAAAATATATAGTCTTGGAATTATTATAGACGTATATAATCGGGTTTTCCTGATTGGGCTTTATGCTTTAATATTAGCTTCCTATCTTTGGTTTGCACGAAGTTATAGCAATTCCAGTGTAAGATGAATAGCATTTTTTGAAATTCTAAAAATAAATGCTGCAAGTTGTGCATTTTATCAGCACATCCTTTTGTTCCGAACAAAATTTGTTCGAGTTCACAGATTACTAGAAAAAATTCTTATACTGCATGTGTCCAATTTAGCGTATATTGTCATTATGTATTTTGATTTGGTTTCAGCGAATTTTTGTCAATTTAATTTGCTCATAACTTTGCTCACAGTGCGTCCAATTGCAATATTTTTGCAGATTCGTACTCAGCTCGACGAGAGGAATCGATTGGTTGTATTTTTATGCGAATTCGAACAACTCCCGAGATACGGGAATTCAAAAAATATATAGTCTTGGAATTATTATAGACGTATATAATCGGGTTTTCCTGATTGGGCTTTATGCTTTAATATTAGCTTCCTATCTTTGGTTTGCACGAAGTTATAGCAATTCCAGTGTAAGATGAATAGCATTTTTTGAAATTCTAAAAATAAATGCTGCAAGTTGTGCATTTTATCAGCACATCCTTTTGTTCCGAACAAAATTTGTTCGAGTTCACAGATTACTAGAAAAAATTCTTATACTGCATGTGTCCAATTTAGCGTATATTGTCATTATGTATTTTGATTTGGTTTCAGCGAATTTTTGTCAATTTAATTTGCTCATAACTTTGCTCACAGTGCGTCCAATTGCAATATTTTTGCAGATTCGTACTCAGCTCGACGAGAGGAATCGATTGGTTGTATTTTTATGCGAATTCGAACAACTCCCGAGATACGGGAATTCAAAAAATATATAGTCTTGGAATTATTATAGACGTATATAATCGGGTTTTCCTGATTGGGCTTTATGCTTTAATATTAGCTTCCTATCTTTGGTTTGCACGAAGTTATAGCAATTCCAGTGTAAGATGAATAGCATTTTTTGAAATTCTAAAAATAAATGCTGCAAGTTGTGCATTTTATCAGCACATCCTTTTGTTCCGAACAAAATTTGTTCGAGTTCACAGATTACTAGAAAAAATTCTTATACTGCATGTGTCCAATTTAGCGTATATTGTCATTATGTATTTTGATTTGGTTTCAGCGAATTTTTGTCAATTTAATTTGCTCATAACTTTGCTCACAGTGCGTCCAATTGCAATATTTTTGCAGATTCGTACTCAGCTCGACGAGAGGAATCGATTGGTTGTATTTTTATGCGAATTCGAACAACTCCCGAGATACGGGAATTCAAAAAATATATAGTCTTGGAATTATTATAGACGTATATAATCGGGTTTTCCTGATTGGGCTTTATGCTTTAATATTAGCTTCCTATCTTTGGTTTGCACGAAGTTATAGCAATTCCAGTGTAAGATGAATAGCATTTTTTGAAATTCTAAAAATAAATGCTGCAAGTTGTGCATTTTATCAGCACATCCTTTTGTTCCGAACAAAATTTGTTCGAGTTCACAGATTACTAGAAAAAATTCTTATACTGCATGTGTCCAATTTAGCGTATATTGTCATTATGTATTTTGATTTGGTTTCAGCGAATTTTTGTCAATTTAATTTGCTCATAACTTTGCTCACAGTGCGTCCAATTGCAATATTTTTGCAGATTCGTACTCAGCTCGACGAGAGGAATCGATTGGTTGTATTTTTATGCGAATTCGAACAACTCCCGAGATACGGGAATTCAAAAAATATATAGTCTTGGAATTATTATAGACGTATATAATCGGGTTTTCCTGATTGGGCTTTATGCTTTAATATTAGCTTCCTATCTTTGGTTTGCACGAAGTTATAGCAATTCCAGTGTAAGATGAATAGCATTTTTTGAAATTCTAAAAATAAATGCTGCAAGTTGTGCATTTTATCAGCACATCCTTTTGTTCCGAACAAAATTTGTTCGAGTTCACAGATTACTAGAAAAAATTCTTATACTGCATGTGTCCAATTTAGCGTATATTGTCATTATGTATTTTGATTTGGTTTCAGCGAATTTTTGTCAATTTAATTTGCTCATAACTTTGCTCACAGTGCGTCCAATTGCAATATTTTTGCAGATTCGTACTCAGCTCGACGAGAGGAATCGATTGGTTGTATTTTTATGCGAATTCGAACAACTCCCGAGATACGGGAATTCAAAAAATATATAGTCTTGGAATTATTATAGACGTATATAATCGGGTTTTCCTGATTGGGCTTTATGCTTTAATATTAGCTTCCTATCTTTGGTTTGCACGAAGTTATAGCAATTCCAGTGTAAGATGAATAGCATTTTTTGAAATTCTAAAAATAAATGCTGCAAGTTGTGCATTTTATCAGCACATCCTTTTGTTCCGAACAAAATTTGTTCGAGTTCACAGATTACTAGAAAAAATTCTTATACTGCATGTGTCCAATTTAGCGTATATTGTCATTATGTATTTTGATTTGGTTTCAGCGAATTTTTGTCAATTTAATTTGCTCATAACTTTGCTCACAGTGCGTCCAATTGCAATATTTTTGCAGATTCGTACTCAGCTCGACGAGAGGAATCGATTGGTTGTATTTTTATGCGAATTCGAACAACTCCCGAGATACGGGAATTCAAAAAATATATAGTCTTGGAATTATTATAGACGTATATAATCGGGTTTTCCTGATTGGGCTTTATGCTTTAATATTAGCTTCCTATCTTTGGTTTGCACGAAGTTATAGCAATTCCAGTGTAAGATGAATAGCATTTTTTGAAATTCTAAAAATAAATGCTGCAAGTTGTGCATTTTATCAGCACATCCTTTTGTTCCGAACAAAATTTGTTCGAGTTCACAGATTACTAGAAAAAATTCTTATACTGCATGTGTCCAATTTAGCGTATATTGTCATTATGTATTTTGATTTGGTTTCAGCGAATTTTTGTCAATTTAATTTGCTCATAACTTTGCTCACAGTGCGTCCAATTGCAATATTTTTGCAGATTCGTACTCAGCTCGACGAGAGGAATCGATTGGTTGTATTTTTATGCGAATTCGAACAACTCCCGAGATACGGGAATTCAAAAAATATATAGTCTTGGAATTATTATAGACGTATATAATCGGGTTTTCCTGATTGGGCTTTATGCTTTAATATTAGCTTCCTATCTTTGGTTTGCACGAAGTTATAGCAATTCCAGTGTAAGATGAATAGCATTTTTTGAAATTCTAAAAATAAATGCTGCAAGTTGTGCATTTTATCAGCACATCCTTTTGTTCCGAACAAAATTTGTTCGAGTTCACAGATTACTAGAAAAAATTCTTATACTGCATGTGTCCAATTTAGCGTATATTGTCATTATGTATTTTGATTTGGTTTCAGCGAATTTTTGTCAATTTAATTTGCTCATAACTTTGCTCACAGTGCGTCCAATTGCAATATTTTTGCAGATTCGTACTCAGCTCGACGAGAGGAATCGATTGGTTGTATTTTTATGCGAATTCGAACAACTCCCGAGATACGGGAATTCAAAAAATATATAGTCTTGGAATTATTATAGACGTATATAATCGGGTTTTCCTGATTGGGCTTTATGCTTTAATATTAGCTTCCTATCTTTGGTTTGCACGAAGTTATAGCAATTCCAGTGTAAGATGAATAGCATTTTTTGAAATTCTAAAAATAAATGCTGCAAGTTGTGCATTTTATCAGCACATCCTTTTGTTCCGAACAAAATTTGTTCGAGTTCACAGATTACTAGAAAAAATTCTTATACTGCATGTGTCCAATTTAGCGTATATTGTCATTATGTATTTTGATTTGGTTTCAGCGAATTTTTGTCAATTTAATTTGCTCATAACTTTGCTCACAGTGCGTCCAATTGCAATATTTTTGCAGATTCGTACTCAGCTCGACGAGAGGAATCGATTGGTTGTATTTTTATGCGAATTCGAACAACTCCCGAGATACGGGAATTCAAAAAATATATAGTCTTGGAATTATTATAGACGTATATAATCGGGTTTTCCTGATTGGGCTTTATGCTTTAATATTAGCTTCCTATCTTTGGTTTGCACGAAGTTATAGCAATTCCAGTGTAAGATGAATAGCATTTTTTGAAATTCTAAAAATAAATGCTGCAAGTTGTGCATTTTATCAGCACATCCTTTTGTTCCGAACAAAATTTGTTCGAGTTCACAGATTACTAGAAAAAATTCTTATACTGCATGTGTCCAATTTAGCGTATATTGTCATTATGTATTTTGATTTGGTTTCAGCGAATTTTTGTCAATTTAATTTGCTCATAACTTTGCTCACAGTGCGTCCAATTGCAATATTTTTGCAGATTCGTACTCAGCTCGACGAGAGGAATCGATTGGTTGTATTTTTATGCGAATTCGAACAACTCCCGAGATACGGGAATTCAAAAAATATATAGTCTTGGAATTATTATAGACGTATATAATCGGGTTTTCCTGATTGGGCTTTATGCTTTAATATTAGCTTCCTATCTTTGGTTTGCACGAAGTTATAGCAATTCCAGTGTAAGATGAATAGCATTTTTTGAAATTCTAAAAATAAATGCTGCAAGTTGTGCATTTTATCAGCACATCCTTTTGTTCCGAACAAAATTTGTTCGAGTTCACAGATTACTAGAAAAAATTCTTATACTGCATGTGTCCAATTTAGCGTATATTGTCATTATGTATTTTGATTTGGTTTCAGCGAATTTTTGTCAATTTAATTTGCTCATAACTTTGCTCACAGTGCGTCCAATTGCAATATTTTTGCAGATTCGTACTCAGCTCGACGAGAGGAATCGATTGGTTGTATTTTTATGCGAATTCGAACAACTCCCGAGATACGGGAATTCAAAAAATATATAGTCTTGGAATTATTATAGACGTATATAATCGGGTTTTCCTGATTGGGCTTTATGCTTTAATATTAGCTTCCTATCTTTGGTTTGCACGAAGTTATAGCAATTCCAGTGTAAGATGAATAGCATTTTTTGAAATTCTAAAAATAAATGCTGCAAGTTGTGCATTTTATCAGCACATCCTTTTGTTCCGAACAAAATTTGTTCGAGTTCACAGATTACTAGAAAAAATTCTTATACTGCATGTGTCCAATTTAGCGTATATTGTCATTATGTATTTTGATTTGGTTTCAGCGAATTTTTGTCAATTTAATTTGCTCATAACTTTGCTCACAGTGCGTCCAATTGCAATATTTTTGCAGATTCGTACTCAGCTCGACGAGAGGAATCGATTGGTTGTATTTTTATGCGAATTCGAACAACTCCCGAGATACGGGAATTCAAAAAATATATAGTCTTGGAATTATTATAGACGTATATAATCGGGTTTTCCTGATTGGGCTTTATGCTTTAATATTAGCTTCCTATCTTTGGTTTGCACGAAGTTATAGCAATTCCAGTGTAAGATGAATAGCATTTTTTGAAATTCTAAAAATAAATGCTGCAAGTTGTGCATTTTATCAGCACATCCTTTTGTTCCGAACAAAATTTGTTCGAGTTCACAGATTACTAGAAAAAATTCTTATACTGCATGTGTCCAATTTAGCGTATATTGTCATTATGTATTTTGATTTGGTTTCAGCGAATTTTTGTCAATTTAATTTGCTCATAACTTTGCTCACAGTGCGTCCAATTGCAATATTTTTGCAGATTCGTACTCAGCTCGACGAGAGGAATCGATTGGTTGTATTTTTATGCGAATTCGAACAACTCCCGAGATACGGGAATTCAAAAAATATATAGTCTTGGAATTATTATAGACGTATATAATCGGGTTTTCCTGATTGGGCTTTATGCTTTAATATTAGCTTCCTATCTTTGGTTTGCACGAAGTTATAGCAATTCCAGTGTAAGATGAATAGCATTTTTTGAAATTCTAAAAATAAATGCTGCAAGTTGTGCATTTTATCAGCACATCCTTTTGTTCCGAACAAAATTTGTTCGAGTTCACAGATTACTAGAAAAAATTCTTATACTGCATGTGTCCAATTTAGCGTATATTGTCATTATGTATTTTGATTTGGTTTCAGCGAATTTTTGTCAATTTAATTTGCTCATAACTTTGCTCACAGTGCGTCCAATTGCAATATTTTTGCAGATTCGTACTCAGCTCGACGAGAGGAATCGATTGGTTGTATTTTTATGCGAATTCGAACAACTCCCGAGATACGGGAATTCAAAAAATATATAGTCTTGGAATTATTATAGACGTATATAATCGGGTTTTCCTGATTGGGCTTTATGCTTTAATATTAGCTTCCTATCTTTGGTTTGCACGAAGTTATAGCAATTCCAGTGTAAGATGAATAGCATTTTTTGAAATTCTAAAAATAAATGCTGCAAGTTGTGCATTTTATCAGCACATCCTTTTGTTCCGAACAAAATTTGTTCGAGTTCACAGATTACTAGAAAAAATTCTTATACTGCATGTGTCCAATTTAGCGTATATTGTCATTATGTATTTTGATTTGGTTTCAGCGAATTTTTGTCAATTTAATTTGCTCATAACTTTGCTCACAGTGCGTCCAATTGCAATATTTTTGCAGATTCGTACTCAGCTCGACGAGAGGAATCGATTGGTTGTATTTTTATGCGAATTCGAACAACTCCCGAGATACGGGAATTCAAAAAATATATAGTCTTGGAATTATTATAGACGTATATAATCGGGTTTTCCTGATTGGGCTTTATGCTTTAATATTAGCTTCCTATCTTTGGTTTGCACGAAGTTATAGCAATTCCAGTGTAAGATGAATAGCATTTTTTGAAATTCTAAAAATAAATGCTGCAAGTTGTGCATTTTATCAGCACATCCTTTTGTTCCGAACAAAATTTGTTCGAGTTCACAGATTACTAGAAAAAATTCTTATACTGCATGTGTCCAATTTAGCGTATATTGTCATTATGTATTTTGATTTGGTTTCAGCGAATTTTTGTCAATTTAATTTGCTCATAACTTTGCTCACAGTGCGTCCAATTGCAATATTTTTGCAGATTCGTACTCAGCTCGACGAGAGGAATCGATTGGTTGTATTTTTATGCGAATTCGAACAACTCCCGAGATACGGGAATTCAAAAAATATATAGTCTTGGAATTATTATAGACGTATATAATCGGGTTTTCCTGATTGGGCTTTATGCTTTAATATTAGCTTCCTATCTTTGGTTTGCACGAAGTTATAGCAATTCCAGTGTAAGATGAATAGCATTTTTTGAAATTCTAAAAATAAATGCTGCAAGTTGTGCATTTTATCAGCACATCCTTTTGTTCCGAACAAAATTTGTTCGAGTTCACAGATTACTAGAAAAAATTCTTATACTGCATGTGTCCAATTTAGCGTATATTGTCATTATGTATTTTGATTTGGTTTCAGCGAATTTTTGTCAATTTAATTTGCTCATAACTTTGCTCACAGTGCGTCCAATTGCAATATTTTTGCAGATTCGTACTCAGCTCGACGAGAGGAATCGATTGGTTGTATTTTTATGCGAATTCGAACAACTCCCGAGATACGGGAATTCAAAAAATATATAGTCTTGGAATTATTATAGACGTATATAATCGGGTTTTCCTGATTGGGCTTTATGCTTTAATATTAGCTTCCTATCTTTGGTTTGCACGAAGTTATAGCAATTCCAGTGTAAGATGAATAGCATTTTTTGAAATTCTAAAAATAAATGCTGCAAGTTGTGCATTTTATCAGCACATCCTTTTGTTCCGAACAAAATTTGTTCGAGTTCACAGATTACTAGAAAAAATTCTTATACTGCATGTGTCCAATTTAGCGTATATTGTCATTATGTATTTTGATTTGGTTTCAGCGAATTTTTGTCAATTTAATTTGCTCATAACTTTGCTCACAGTGCGTCCAATTGCAATATTTTTGCAGATTCGTACTCAGCTCGACGAGAGGAATCGATTGGTTGTATTTTTATGCGAATTCGAACAACTCCCGAGATACGGGAATTCAAAAAATATATAGTCTTGGAATTATTATAGACGTATATAATCGGGTTTTCCTGATTGGGCTTTATGCTTTAATATTAGCTTCCTATCTTTGGTTTGCACGAAGTTATAGCAATTCCAGTGTAAGATGAATAGCATTTTTTGAAATTCTAAAAATAAATGCTGCAAGTTGTGCATTTTATCAGCACATCCTTTTGTTCCGAACAAAATTTGTTCGAGTTCACAGATTACTAGAAAAAATTCTTATACTGCATGTGTCCAATTTAGCGTATATTGTCATTATGTATTTTGATTTGGTTTCAGCGAATTTTTGTCAATTTAATTTGCTCATAACTTTGCTCACAGTGCGTCCAATTGCAATATTTTTGCAGATTCGTACTCAGCTCGACGAGAGGAATCGATTGGTTGTATTTTTATGCGAATTCGAACAACTCCCGAGATACGGGAATTCAAAAAATATATAGTCTTGGAATTATTATAGACGTATATAATCGGGTTTTCCTGATTGGGCTTTATGCTTTAATATTAGCTTCCTATCTTTGGTTTGCACGAAGTTATAGCAATTCCAGTGTAAGATGAATAGCATTTTTTGAAATTCTAAAAATAAATGCTGCAAGTTGTGCATTTTATCAGCACATCCTTTTGTTCCGAACAAAATTTGTTCGAGTTCACAGATTACTAGAAAAAATTCTTATACTGCATGTGTCCAATTTAGCGTATATTGTCATTATGTATTTTGATTTGGTTTCAGCGAATTTTTGTCAATTTAATTTGCTCATAACTTTGCTCACAGTGCGTCCAATTGCAATATTTTTGCAGATTCGTACTCAGCTCGACGAGAGGAATCGATTGGTTGTATTTTTATGCGAATTCGAACAACTCCCGAGATACGGGAATTCAAAAAATATATAGTCTTGGAATTATTATAGACGTATATAATCGGGTTTTCCTGATTGGGCTTTATGCTTTAATATTAGCTTCCTATCTTTGGTTTGCACGAAGTTATAGCAATTCCAGTGTAAGATGAATAGCATTTTTTGAAATTCTAAAAATAAATGCTGCAAGTTGTGCATTTTATCAGCACATCCTTTTGTTCCGAACAAAATTTGTTCGAGTTCACAGATTACTAGAAAAAATTCTTATACTGCATGTGTCCAATTTAGCGTATATTGTCATTATGTATTTTGATTTGGTTTCAGCGAATTTTTGTCAATTTAATTTGCTCATAACTTTGCTCACAGTGCGTCCAATTGCAATATTTTTGCAGATTCGTACTCAGCTCGACGAGAGGAATCGATTGGTTGTATTTTTATGCGAATTCGAACAACTCCCGAGATACGGGAATTCAAAAAATATATAGTCTTGGAATTATTATAGACGTATATAATCGGGTTTTCCTGATTGGGCTTTATGCTTTAATATTAGCTTCCTATCTTTGGTTTGCACGAAGTTATAGCAATTCCAGTGTAAGATGAATAGCATTTTTTGAAATTCTAAAAATAAATGCTGCAAGTTGTGCATTTTATCAGCACATCCTTTTGTTCCGAACAAAATTTGTTCGAGTTCACAGATTACTAGAAAAAATTCTTATACTGCATGTGTCCAATTTAGCGTATATTGTCATTATGTATTTTGATTTGGTTTCAGCGAATTTTTGTCAATTTAATTTGCTCATAACTTTGCTCACAGTGCGTCCAATTGCAATATTTTTGCAGATTCGTACTCAGCTCGACGAGAGGAATCGATTGGTTGTATTTTTATGCGAATTCGAACAACTCCCGAGATACGGGAATTCAAAAAATATATAGTCTTGGAATTATTATAGACGTATATAATCGGGTTTTCCTGATTGGGCTTTATGCTTTAATATTAGCTTCCTATCTTTGGTTTGCACGAAGTTATAGCAATTCCAGTGTAAGATGAATAGCATTTTTTGAAATTCTAAAAATAAATGCTGCAAGTTGTGCATTTTATCAGCACATCCTTTTGTTCCGAACAAAATTTGTTCGAGTTCACAGATTACTAGAAAAAATTCTTATACTGCATGTGTCCAATTTAGCGTATATTGTCATTATGTATTTTGATTTGGTTTCAGCGAATTTTTGTCAATTTAATTTGCTCATAACTTTGCTCACAGTGCGTCCAATTGCAATATTTTTGCAGATTCGTACTCAGCTCGACGAGAGGAATCGATTGGTTGTATTTTTATGCGAATTCGAACAACTCCCGAGATACGGGAATTCAAAAAATATATAGTCTTGGAATTATTATAGACGTATATAATCGGGTTTTCCTGATTGGGCTTTATGCTTTAATATTAGCTTCCTATCTTTGGTTTGCACGAAGTTATAGCAATTCCAGTGTAAGATGAATAGCATTTTTTGAAATTCTAAAAATAAATGCTGCAAGTTGTGCATTTTATCAGCACATCCTTTTGTTCCGAACAAAATTTGTTCGAGTTCACAGATTACTAGAAAAAATTCTTATACTGCATGTGTCCAATTTAGCGTATATTGTCATTATGTATTTTGATTTGGTTTCAGCGAATTTTTGTCAATTTAATTTGCTCATAACTTTGCTCACAGTGCGTCCAATTGCAATATTTTTGCAGATTCGTACTCAGCTCGACGAGAGGAATCGATTGGTTGTATTTTTATGCGAATTCGAACAACTCCCGAGATACGGGAATTCAAAAAATATATAGTCTTGGAATTATTATAGACGTATATAATCGGGTTTTCCTGATTGGGCTTTATGCTTTAATATTAGCTTCCTATCTTTGGTTTGCACGAAGTTATAGCAATTCCAGTGTAAGATGAATAGCATTTTTTGAAATTCTAAAAATAAATGCTGCAAGTTGTGCATTTTATCAGCACATCCTTTTGTTCCGAACAAAATTTGTTCGAGTTCACAGATTACTAGAAAAAATTCTTATACTGCATGTGTCCAATTTAGCGTATATTGTCATTATGTATTTTGATTTGGTTTCAGCGAATTTTTGTCAATTTAATTTGCTCATAACTTTGCTCACAGTGCGTCCAATTGCAATATTTTTGCAGATTCGTACTCAGCTCGACGAGAGGAATCGATTGGTTGTATTTTTATGCGAATTCGAACAACTCCCGAGATACGGGAATTCAAAAAATATATAGTCTTGGAATTATTATAGACGTATATAATCGGGTTTTCCTGATTGGGCTTTATGCTTTAATATTAGCTTCCTATCTTTGGTTTGCACGAAGTTATAGCAATTCCAGTGTAAGATGAATAGCATTTTTTGAAATTCTAAAAATAAATGCTGCAAGTTGTGCATTTTATCAGCACATCCTTTTGTTCCGAACAAAATTTGTTCGAGTTCACAGATTACTAGAAAAAATTCTTATACTGCATGTGTCCAATTTAGCGTATATTGTCATTATGTATTTTGATTTGGTTTCAGCGAATTTTTGTCAATTTAATTTGCTCATAACTTTGCTCACAGTGCGTCCAATTGCAATATTTTTGCAGATTCGTACTCAGCTCGACGAGAGGAATCGATTGGTTGTATTTTTATGCGAATTCGAACAACTCCCGAGATACGGGAATTCAAAAAATATATAGTCTTGGAATTATTATAGACGTATATAATCGGGTTTTCCTGATTGGGCTTTATGCTTTAATATTAGCTTCCTATCTTTGGTTTGCACGAAGTTATAGCAATTCCAGTGTAAGATGAATAGCATTTTTTGAAATTCTAAAAATAAATGCTGCAAGTTGTGCATTTTATCAGCACATCCTTTTGTTCCGAACAAAATTTGTTCGAGTTCACAGATTACTAGAAAAAATTCTTATACTGCATGTGTCCAATTTAGCGTATATTGTCATTATGTATTTTGATTTGGTTTCAGCGAATTTTTGTCAATTTAATTTGCTCATAACTTTGCTCACAGTGCGTCCAATTGCAATATTTTTGCAGATTCGTACTCAGCTCGACGAGAGGAATCGATTGGTTGTATTTTTATGCGAATTCGAACAACTCCCGAGATACGGGAATTCAAAAAATATATAGTCTTGGAATTATTATAGACGTATATAATCGGGTTTTCCTGATTGGGCTTTATGCTTTAATATTAGCTTCCTATCTTTGGTTTGCACGAAGTTATAGCAATTCCAGTGTAAGATGAATAGCATTTTTTGAAATTCTAAAAATAAATGCTGCAAGTTGTGCATTTTATCAGCACATCCTTTTGTTCCGAACAAAATTTGTTCGAGTTCACAGATTACTAGAAAAAATTCTTATACTGCATGTGTCCAATTTAGCGTATATTGTCATTATGTATTTTGATTTGGTTTCAGCGAATTTTTGTCAATTTAATTTGCTCATAACTTTGCTCACAGTGCGTCCAATTGCAATATTTTTGCAGATTCGTACTCAGCTCGACGAGAGGAATCGATTGGTTGTATTTTTATGCGAATTCGAACAACTCCCGAGATACGGGAATTCAAAAAATATATAGTCTTGGAATTATTATAGACGTATATAATCGGGTTTTCCTGATTGGGCTTTATGCTTTAATATTAGCTTCCTATCTTTGGTTTGCACGAAGTTATAGCAATTCCAGTGTAAGATGAATAGCATTTTTTGAAATTCTAAAAATAAATGCTGCAAGTTGTGCATTTTATCAGCACATCCTTTTGTTCCGAACAAAATTTGTTCGAGTTCACAGATTACTAGAAAAAATTCTTATACTGCATGTGTCCAATTTAGCGTATATTGTCATTATGTATTTTGATTTGGTTTCAGCGAATTTTTGTCAATTTAATTTGCTCATAACTTTGCTCACAGTGCGTCCAATTGCAATATTTTTGCAGATTCGTACTCAGCTCGACGAGAGGAATCGATTGGTTGTATTTTTATGCGAATTCGAACAACTCCCGAGATACGGGAATTCAAAAAATATATAGTCTTGGAATTATTATAGACGTATATAATCGGGTTTTCCTGATTGGGCTTTATGCTTTAATATTAGCTTCCTATCTTTGGTTTGCACGAAGTTATAGCAATTCCAGTGTAAGATGAATAGCATTTTTTGAAATTCTAAAAATAAATGCTGCAAGTTGTGCATTTTATCAGCACATCCTTTTGTTCCGAACAAAATTTGTTCGAGTTCACAGATTACTAGAAAAAATTCTTATACTGCATGTGTCCAATTTAGCGTATATTGTCATTATGTATTTTGATTTGGTTTCAGCGAATTTTTGTCAATTTAATTTGCTCATAACTTTGCTCACAGTGCGTCCAATTGCAATATTTTTGCAGATTCGTACTCAGCTCGACGAGAGGAATCGATTGGTTGTATTTTTATGCGAATTCGAACAACTCCCGAGATACGGGAATTCAAAAAATATATAGTCTTGGAATTATTATAGACGTATATAATCGGGTTTTCCTGATTGGGCTTTATGCTTTAATATTAGCTTCCTATCTTTGGTTTGCACGAAGTTATAGCAATTCCAGTGTAAGATGAATAGCATTTTTTGAAATTCTAAAAATAAATGCTGCAAGTTGTGCATTTTATCAGCACATCCTTTTGTTCCGAACAAAATTTGTTCGAGTTCACAGATTACTAGAAAAAATTCTTATACTGCATGTGTCCAATTTAGCGTATATTGTCATTATGTATTTTGATTTGGTTTCAGCGAATTTTTGTCAATTTAATTTGCTCATAACTTTGCTCACAGTGCGTCCAATTGCAATATTTTTGCAGATTCGTACTCAGCTCGACGAGAGGAATCGATTGGTTGTATTTTTATGCGAATTCGAACAACTCCCGAGATACGGGAATTCAAAAAATATATAGTCTTGGAATTATTATAGACGTATATAATCGGGTTTTCCTGATTGGGCTTTATGCTTTAATATTAGCTTCCTATCTTTGGTTTGCACGAAGTTATAGCAATTCCAGTGTAAGATGAATAGCATTTTTTGAAATTCTAAAAATAAATGCTGCAAGTTGTGCATTTTATCAGCACATCCTTTTGTTCCGAACAAAATTTGTTCGAGTTCACAGATTACTAGAAAAAATTCTTATACTGCATGTGTCCAATTTAGCGTATATTGTCATTATGTATTTTGATTTGGTTTCAGCGAATTTTTGTCAATTTAATTTGCTCATAACTTTGCTCACAGTGCGTCCAATTGCAATATTTTTGCAGATTCGTACTCAGCTCGACGAGAGGAATCGATTGGTTGTATTTTTATGCGAATTCGAACAACTCCCGAGATACGGGAATTCAAAAAATATATAGTCTTGGAATTATTATAGACGTATATAATCGGGTTTTCCTGATTGGGCTTTATGCTTTAATATTAGCTTCCTATCTTTGGTTTGCACGAAGTTATAGCAATTCCAGTGTAAGATGAATAGCATTTTTTGAAATTCTAAAAATAAATGCTGCAAGTTGTGCATTTTATCAGCACATCCTTTTGTTCCGAACAAAATTTGTTCGAGTTCACAGATTACTAGAAAAAATTCTTATACTGCATGTGTCCAATTTAGCGTATATTGTCATTATGTATTTTGATTTGGTTTCAGCGAATTTTTGTCAATTTAATTTGCTCATAACTTTGCTCACAGTGCGTCCAATTGCAATATTTTTGCAGATTCGTACTCAGCTCGACGAGAGGAATCGATTGGTTGTATTTTTATGCGAATTCGAACAACTCCCGAGATACGGGAATTCAAAAAATATATAGTCTTGGAATTATTATAGACGTATATAATCGGGTTTTCCTGATTGGGCTTTATGCTTTAATATTAGCTTCCTATCTTTGGTTTGCACGAAGTTATAGCAATTCCAGTGTAAGATGAATAGCATTTTTTGAAATTCTAAAAATAAATGCTGCAAGTTGTGCATTTTATCAGCACATCCTTTTGTTCCGAACAAAATTTGTTCGAGTTCACAGATTACTAGAAAAAATTCTTATACTGCATGTGTCCAATTTAGCGTATATTGTCATTATGTATTTTGATTTGGTTTCAGCGAATTTTTGTCAATTTAATTTGCTCATAACTTTGCTCACAGTGCGTCCAATTGCAATATTTTTGCAGATTCGTACTCAGCTCGACGAGAGGAATCGATTGGTTGTATTTTTATGCGAATTCGAACAACTCCCGAGATACGGGAATTCAAAAAATATATAGTCTTGGAATTATTATAGACGTATATAATCGGGTTTTCCTGATTGGGCTTTATGCTTTAATATTAGCTTCCTATCTTTGGTTTGCACGAAGTTATAGCAATTCCAGTGTAAGATGAATAGCATTTTTTGAAATTCTAAAAATAAATGCTGCAAGTTGTGCATTTTATCAGCACATCCTTTTGTTCCGAACAAAATTTGTTCGAGTTCACAGATTACTAGAAAAAATTCTTATACTGCATGTGTCCAATTTAGCGTATATTGTCATTATGTATTTTGATTTGGTTTCAGCGAATTTTTGTCAATTTAATTTGCTCATAACTTTGCTCACAGTGCGTCCAATTGCAATATTTTTGCAGATTCGTACTCAGCTCGACGAGAGGAATCGATTGGTTGTATTTTTATGCGAATTCGAACAACTCCCGAGATACGGGAATTCAAAAAATATATAGTCTTGGAATTATTATAGACGTATATAATCGGGTTTTCCTGATTGGGCTTTATGCTTTAATATTAGCTTCCTATCTTTGGTTTGCACGAAGTTATAGCAATTCCAGTGTAAGATGAATAGCATTTTTTGAAATTCTAAAAATAAATGCTGCAAGTTGTGCATTTTATCAGCACATCCTTTTGTTCCGAACAAAATTTGTTCGAGTTCACAGATTACTAGAAAAAATTCTTATACTGCATGTGTCCAATTTAGCGTATATTGTCATTATGTATTTTGATTTGGTTTCAGCGAATTTTTGTCAATTTAATTTGCTCATAACTTTGCTCACAGTGCGTCCAATTGCAATATTTTTGCAGATTCGTACTCAGCTCGACGAGAGGAATCGATTGGTTGTATTTTTATGCGAATTCGAACAACTCCCGAGATACGGGAATTCAAAAAATATATAGTCTTGGAATTATTATAGACGTATATAATCGGGTTTTCCTGATTGGGCTTTATGCTTTAATATTAGCTTCCTATCTTTGGTTTGCACGAAGTTATAGCAATTCCAGTGTAAGATGAATAGCATTTTTTGAAATTCTAAAAATAAATGCTGCAAGTTGTGCATTTTATCAGCACATCCTTTTGTTCCGAACAAAATTTGTTCGAGTTCACAGATTACTAGAAAAAATTCTTATACTGCATGTGTCCAATTTAGCGTATATTGTCATTATGTATTTTGATTTGGTTTCAGCGAATTTTTGTCAATTTAATTTGCTCATAACTTTGCTCACAGTGCGT
>JAIXHY010000007.1:3354970-3494607 GCA_020449905.1 Globodera pallida | reverse complement strand
AAATATTTGCCACTCAAAATGTCCAACAACTTCGCTTCGTTTTTGATGAGGCATTTTTTGAATTAAAGAATTAAATTTAATAATTCGTTTTATTTAGTATCAAAAATTGACTGGAAATTCAATTGAGAAAGCGTTGGATTCAGAGTTCAGTGGTGACGAATTTGATGCATTGATGGGCATTGTGAGTTTTGTCCGGAAAGGGCCCTCCGGCGTATTGTCCAGACTGATGCAAAAAGCCATTAAGGTCAATAAAGCATTGATTTACAACAAAAAAACGTTGAAAATTAGAACATAATTGCTTCCCAGTCCGGGTGTCGTCAATTCGGCCAACCAACGAGCCCTAGTAGAAACTAGCGCCGCTGGGGGAAAAAATGAAAATGATGTTTTCTTTTGCATAGTTCAAATATTTTGATAAAATGACATTTTTTATTAAAAATTTTGAATGAACTCGGCCAGCTTCATAAGCAAATAAATTCAATAAAAAAAATTATTATTTTTATCAATTTTTAATTTATTGCTTTTTCAATTTTTAGGGAACTCCAAACGATGAACTTCTTGTCCATTTAATTTATTCGTATAAGAGAATGAATTTGATGGATATGCTACAAGACGAATTCAAGCATGGATTTAAGGTGGCTAAAAGTTTTGAAAAATTTTTAAAATAAAATTAAAAATTTAGGGTCCCCTGTCAGAAGCGGTCAAAGATAAAGCCAAAACGACAATTTTCAAAAATACCCTGATCAATTTAGTTACAGGATAATTAAATGATAAAAAAAACACTAAAAATCATTCATTTAAATATTTATAAAATTTAAGTATGAATATTTTCTCAATTTAAATTTTGTTATTTAAATAAGCGGCAATTTTGGTCCTGAATTATACGGTAATAATGAAATATTTATTGTATATACTATATGGTGATTATTGAACAATATAATTGCAATGTTCTACAGATGCTACATTTTAAATAAAAAAATTTTGATTTTTTGTCACATAAATAAAAAAATAAATTTAATATGTATAGGAAAACCAAGCCTAATAAAAATAATAAATTGAGTTAAAAAGCCAAACTTTTTAACTACTACAACAATTTTAATTCCATCAATACTAAATTTATTTTATAAAAATAATGTATTCTCGCTAAATGATGTTTTTGCCGAATTCGTACAGATTTGCATTTGGCGGAAGTCTGAAAAGCCGATAAAATATGGGCATGAAAATGTAAAATTATGCTATTATGTTTCATTAAATTTTTAAGACAAAAAAAGGTAAATGTGTATCATAGGGCCCAGACTCAAAATCGAACGAAATATATATCAATCGGCTCTTCTCGGTCTGCAATGTAAGAATCCGGAAAATTCCCTGAAGAGTTACAGACCCGGGTCTGAGGTGTCTTTTGACTGGGGACTCAATTGCCCACTGATTAAAAAAGGGAAAAACCACTCATATAGGCTTTTAAAATCACCAATGTTGATAGGAAATCAAAATTGAGAATTTAAATCCGTTTTTGAATCGGTTTAAAATTTTTAAAAATAATGGAAAAAATTGTAAAAGGACACTTCAGTACCAAAAGTAAAAATGAACCCCGTTTCTCCGCAGACACCTGTAAACAGAAGATAACTGACCCCCCCCCCCCAAATTTGTATGTTTGCCTTTAGAGTCCAATTGCCGAATCAACTCCATATTTGGTTGCATGTCGAACTTGGCGCGACGGCCTTAAAAAAGTGGAAGTGTAAAAAAAGATTTAATAAAATAATTATATTACTGATGCCGCAAGCCAACCGGACCTCATAGGTTTGACCGTATTCTGACTCATCGCGCTATGGTCGCTCCCGGAAATGAGCTCCCCGTCATCCACTTCCTCATCATTACCCCACTCAGCCTCTTCATCCAGTTCAAATGTTTCTTCTTCTTCATTCCCTCCCTCTTCTTCAATTGCCTTAACCGGCCCTTTTCCCCCCGCTGCCCCTTTTGTTCCGAGCAAAATTTGTTCGAGTTCACAGATTACTAGAAAAAATTCTTAGACTGCATGTGTCCAATCTAGCGTATATTGTCATTATGTATTTTGGTTTGGTTTCAGCGAATTTTTGTCAATTTAATTTGCTCATAACTTTGCTCACAGTGCGTTTGCTATAACTTCGCGCAAACCAAAGATAGGAAGCTAATATTAAAGCATAAAGCCCAATCAGGAAAACCCGATTATATACGTCTATAATAATTCCAAGACTATATATTTTTTGAATTCCCGTATCTCGGGAGTTGTTCGAATTCGCATAAAAATACAACCAATCGATTCCTCTCGTCGAGCTGAGTACGAATCTGCAAAAATATTGCAATTGGACGCACTGTGAGCAAAGTTATGAGCAAATTAAATTGACAAAAATTCGCTGAAACCAAATCAAAATACATAATGACAATATACGCTAGATTGGACACATGCAGTCTAAGAATTTTTTCTAGTAATCTGTGAACTCGAACAAATTTTGCTTCGGAACAAAAGGATGTGCTGATAAAATGCACAACTTGCAGCATTTATTTTTAGAATTTCAAAAAATGCTATTCATCTTACACTGGAATTGCTATAACTTCGTGCAAACCAAAGATAGGAAGCTAATATTAAAGCATAAAGCCCAATCAGGAAAACCCGATTATATACGTTTATAATAATTCCAAGACTATATATTTTTTGAATTCCCGTATCTCGGGAGTTGTTCGAATTCGCATAAAAATACAACCAATCGATTCCTCTCGTCGAGCTGAGTACGAATCTGCAAAAATATTGCAATTGGACGCACTGTGAGCAAAGTTATGAGCAAATTAAATTGACAAAAATTCGCTGAAACCAAACCAAAATACATAATGACAATATACGCTAGATTGGACACATGCAGTCTAAGAATTTTTTCTAGTAATCTGTGAACTCGAACAAATTTTGCTCGGAACAAAAGGATGTGCTGATAAAATGCACAACTGGCAGCATTTATTTTTAGAATTTCAAAAAATGCTATTCATCTTACACTGGAATTGCTATAACTTCGTGCAAACCAAAGATAGGAAGCTAATATTAAAGCATAAAGCCCAATCAGGAAAACCCGATTATATACGTTTATAATAATTCCAAGACTATATATTTTTTGAATTCCCGTATCTCGGGAGTTGTTCGAATTCGCATAAAAATACAACCAATCGATTCCTCTCGTCGAGCTGAGTACGAATCTGCAAAAATATTGCAATTGGACGCACTGTGAGCAAAGGTTATGAGAAAATTAAATTGACAAAAATTCGCTGAAACCAAACCAAAATACATAATGACAATATACGCTAGATTGGACACATGCAGTCTAAGAATTTTTTCTAGTAATCTGTGAACTCGAACAAATTTTGCTCGGAACAAAAGGATGTGCTGATAAAATGCACAACTTGCAGCATTTATTTTTAGAATTTCAAAAAATGCTATTCATCTTACACTGGAATTGCTATAACTTCGTGCAAACCAAAGATAGGAAGCTAATATTAAAGCATAAAGCCCAATCAGGAAAACCCGATTATATACGTCTATAATAATTCCAAGACTATATATTTTTTGAATTCCCGTATCTCGGGAGTTGTTCGAATTCGCATAAAAATACAACCAATCGATTCCTCTCGTCGAGCTGAGTACGAATCTGCAAAAATATTGCAATTGGACGCACTGTGAGCAAGGTTATGAGAAAATTAAATTGACAAAAATTCGCTGAAACCAAACCAAAATACATAATGACAATATACGCTAGATTGGACACATGCAGTCTAAGAATTTTTTCTAGTAATCTGTGAACTCGAACAAATTTTGCTCGGAACAAAAGGATGTGCTGATAAAATGCACAACTTGCAGCATTTATTTTTAGAATTTCAAAAAATGCTATTCATCTTACACTGGAATTGCTATAACTTCGTGCAAACCAAAGATAGGAAGCTAATATTAAAGCATAAAGCCCAATCAGGAAAACCCGATTATATACGTCTATAATAATTCCAAGACTATATATTTTTTGAATTCCCGTATCTCGGGAGTTGTTCGAATTCGCATAAAAATACAACCAATCGATTCCTCTCGTCGAGCTGAGTACGAATCTGCAAAAATATTGCAATTGACGCACTGTGAGCAAAGTTATGAGAAAATTAAATTGACAAAAATTCGCTGAAACCAAACCAAAATACATAATGACAATATACGCTAGATTGGACACATGCAGTCTAAGAATTTTTTCTAGTAATCTGTGAACTCGAACAAATTTTGCTCGGAACAAAAGGATGTGCTGATAAAATGCACAACTTGCAGCATTTATTTTTAGAATTTCAAAAAATGCTATTCATCTTACACTGGAATTGCTATAACTTCGTGCAAACCAAAGATAGGAAGCTAATATTAAAGCATAAAGCCCAATCAGGAAAACCCGATTATATACGTTTATAATAATTCCAAGACTATATATTTTTTGAATTCCCGTATCTCGGGAGTTGTTCGAATTCGCATAAAAATACAACCAATCGATTCCTCTCGTCGAGCTGAGTACGAATCTGCAAAAATATTGCAATTGGACGCACTGTGAGCAAAGTTATGAGAAAATTAAATTGACAAAAATTCGCTGAAACCAAACCAAAATACATAATGACAATATACGCTAGATTGGACACATGCAGTCTAAGAATTTTTTCTAGTAATCTGTGAACTCGAACAAATTTTGCTCGGAACAAAAGGATGTGCTGATAAAATGCACAACTTGCAGCATTTATTTTTAGAATTTCAAAAAATGCTATTCATCTTACACTGGAATTGCTATAACTTCGTGCAAACCAAAGATAGGAAGCTAATATTAAAGCATAAAGCCCAATCAGGAAAACCCGATTATATACGTCTATAATAATTCCAAGACTATATATTTTTTGAATTCCCGTATCTCGGGAGTTGTTCGAATTCGCATAAAAATACAACCAATCGATTCCTCTCGTCGAGCTGAGTACGAATCTGCAAAAATATTGCAATTGGACGCACTGTGAGCAAGGTTATGAGAAAATTAAATTGACAAAAATTCGCTGAAACCAAACCAAAATACATAATGACAATATACGCTAGATTGGACACATGCAGTCTAAGAATTTTTTCTAGTAATCTGTGAACTCGAACAAATTTTGCTCGGAACAAAAGGATGTGCTGATAAAATGCACAACTTGCAGCATTTATTTTTAGAATTTCAAAAAATGCTATTCATCTTACACTGGAATTGCTATAACTTCGTGCAAACCAAAGATAGGAAGCTAATATTAAAGCATAAAGCCCAATCAGGAAAACCCGATTATATACGTCTATAATAATTCCAAGACTATATATTTTTTGAATTCCCGTATCTCGGGAGTTGTTCGAATTCGCATAAAAATACAACCAATCGATTCCTCTCGTCGAGCTGAGTACGAATCTGCAAAAATATTGCAATTGACGCCACTGTGAGCAAAGTTATGAGAAAATTAAATTGACAAAAATTCGCTGAAACCAAACCAAAATACATAATGACAATATACGCTAGATTGGACACATGCAGTCTAAGAATTTTTTCTAGTAATCTGTGAACTCGAACAAATTTTGCTCGGAACAAAAGGATGTGCTGATAAAATGCACAACTGGCAGCATTTATTTTTAGAATTTCAAAAAATGCTATTCATCTTACACTGGAATTGCTATAACTTCGTGCAAACCAAAGATAGGAAGCTAATATTAAAGCATAAAGCCCAATCAGGAAAACCCGATTATATACGTTTATAATAATTCCAAGACTATATATTTTTTGAATTCCCGTATCTCGGGAGTTGTTCGAATTCGCATAAAAATACAACCAATCGATTCCTCTCGTCGAGCTGAGTACGAATCTGCAAAAATATTGCAATTGGACGCACTGTGAGCAAAGGTTATGAGAAAATTAAATTGACAAAAATTCGCTGAAACCAAACCAAAATACATAATGACAATATACGCTAGATTGGACACATGCAGTCTAAGAATTTTTTCTAGTAATCTGTGAACTCGAACAAATTTTGCTCGGAACAAAAGGATGTGCTGATAAAATGCACAACTTGCAGCATTTATTTTTAGAATTTCAAAAAATGCTATTCATCTTACACTGGAATTGCTATAACTTCGTGCAAACCAAAGATAGGAAGCTAATATTAAAGCATAAAGCCCAATCAGGAAAACCCGATTATATCCGTTTATAATAATTCCAAGACTATATATTTTTTGAATTCCCGTATCTCGGGAGTTGTTCGAATTCGCATAAAAATACAACCAATCGATTCCTCTCGTCGAGCTGAGTACGAATCTGCAAAAATATTGCAATTGGACCCACTGTGAGCAAAGTTATGAGAAAATTAAATTGACAAAAATTCGCTGAAACCAAACCAAAATACATAATGACAATATACGCTAGATTGGACACATGCAGTCTAAGAATTTTTTCTAGTAATCTGTGAACTCGAACAAATTTTGCTCGGAACAAAAGGATGTGCTGATAAAATGCACAACTGGCAGCATTTATTTTTAGAATTTCAAAAAATGCTATTCATCTTACACTGGAATTGCTATAACTTCGTGCAAACCAAAGATAGGAAGCTAATATTAAAGCATAAAGCCCAATCAGGAAAACCCGATTATATACGTTTATAATAATTCCAAGACTATATATTTTTTGAATTCCCGTATCTCGGGAGTTGTTCGAATTCGCATAAAAATACAACCAATCGATTCCTCTCGTCGAGCTGAGTACGAATCTGCAAAAATATTGCAATTGGACGCACTGTGAGCAAGGTTATGAGAAAATTAAATTGACAAAAATTCGCTGAAACCAAACCAAAATACATAATGACAATATACGCTAGATTGGACACATGCAGTCTAAGAATTTTTTCTAGTAATCTGTGAACTCGAACAAATTTTGTTCGGAACAAAAGGATGTGCTGATAAAATGCACAACTTGCAGCATTTATTTTTAGAATTTCAAAAAATGCTATTCATCTTACACTGGAATTGCTATAACTTCGTGCAAACCAAAGATAGGAAGCTAATATTAAAGCATAAAGCCCAATCAGGAAAACCCGATTATATACGTTTATAATAATTCCAAGACTATATATTTTTTGAATTCCCGTATCTCGGGAGTTGTTCGAATTCGCATAAAAATACAACCAATCGATTCCTCTCGTCGAGCTGAGTACGAATCTGCAAAAATATTGCAATTGGACCCACTGTGAGCAAAGTTATGAGCAAATTAAATTGACAAAAATTCGCTGAAACCAAATCAAAATACATAATGACAATATACGCTAGATTGGACACATGCAGTCTAAGAATTTTTTCTAGTAATCTGTGAACTCGAACAAATTTGCTCGGAACAAAAGGATGTGCTGATAAAATGCACAACTGGCAGCATTTATTTTTAGAATTTCAAAAAATGCTATTCATCTTACACTGGAATTGCTATAACTTCGTGCAAACCAAAGATAGGAAGCTAATATTAAAGCATAAAGCCCAATCAGGAAAACCCGATTATATACGTTTATAATAATTCCAAGACTATATATTTTTTGAATTCCCGTATCTCGGGAGTTGTTCGAATTCGCATAAAAATACAACCAATCGATTCCTCTCGTCGAGCTGAGTACGAATCTGCAAAAATATTGCAATTGGACCCACTGTGAGCAAAGTTATGAGCAAATTAAATTGACAAAAATTCGCTGAAACCAAACCAAAATACATAATGACAATATACGCTAGATTGGACACATGCAGTCTAAGAATTTTTTCTAGTAATCTGTGAACTCGAACAAATTTTGCTCGGAACAAAAGGATGTGCTGATAAAATGCACAACTTGCAGCATTTATTTTTAGAATTTCAAAAAATGCTATTCATCTTACACTGGAATTGCTATAACTTCGTGCAAACCAAAGATAGGAAGCTAATATTAAAGCATAAAGCCCAATCAGGAAAACCCGATTATATACGTTTATAATAATTCCAAGACTATATATTTTTTGAATTCCCGTATCTCGGGAGTTGTTCGAATTCGCATAAAAATACAACCAATCGATTCCTCTCGTCGAGCTGAGTACGAATCTGCAAAAATATTGCAATTGGACGCACTGTGAGCAAAGTTATGAGAAAATTAAATTGACAAAAATTCGCTGAAACCAAACCAAAATACATAATGACAATATACGCTAGATTGGACACATGCAGTCTAAGAATTTTTTCTAGTAATCTGTGAACTCGAACAAATTTTGCTCGGAACAAAAGGATGTGCTGATAAAATGCACAACTTGCAGCATTTATTTTTAGAATTTCAAAAAATGCTATTCATCTTACACTGGAATTGCTATAACTTCGTGCAAACCAAAGATAGGAAGCTAATATTAAAGCATAAAGCCCAATCAGGAAAACCCGATTATATACGTTTATAATAATTCCAAGACTATATATTTTTTGAATTCCCGTATCTCGGGAGTTGTTCGAATTCGCATAAAAATACAACCAATCGATTCCTCTCGTCGAGCTGAGTACGAATCTGCAAAAATATTGCAATTGGACGCACTGTGAGCAAAGTTATGAGAAAATTAAATTGACAAAAATTCGCTGAAACCAAACCAAAATACATAATGACAATATACGCTAGATTGGACACATGCAGTCTAAGAATTTTTTCTAGTAATCTGTGAACTCGAACAAATTTTGCTCGGAACAAAAGGATGTGCTGATAAAATGCACAACTTGCAGCATTTATTTTTAGAATTTCAAAAAATGCTATTCATCTTACACTGGAATTGCTATAACTTCGTGCAAACCAAAGATAGGAAGCTAATATTAAAGCATAAAGCCCAATCAGGAAAACCCGATTATATACGTTTATAATAATTCCAAGACTATATATTTTTTGAATTCCCGTATCTCGGGAGTTGTTCGAATTCGCATAAAAATACAACCAATCGATTCCTCTCGTCGAGCTGAGTACGAATCTGCAAAAATATTGCAATTGGACGCACTGTGAGCAAAGTTATGAGAAAATTAAATTGACAAAAATTCGCTGAAACCAAACCAAAATACATAATGACAATATACGCTAGATTGGACACATGCAGTATAAGAATTTTTTCTAGTAATCTGTGAACTCGAACAAATTTTGCTCGGAACAAAAGGATGTGCTGATAAAATGCACAACTTGCAGCATTTATTTTTAGAATTTCAAAAAATGCTATTCATCTTACACTGGAATTGCTATAACTTCGTGCAAACCAAAGATAGGAAGCTAATATTAAAGCATAAAGCCCAATCAGGAAAACCCGATTATATACGTTTATAATAATTCCAAGACTATATATTTTTTGAATTCCCGTATCTCGGGAGTTGTTCGAATTCGCATAAAAATACAACCAATCGATTCCTCTCGTCGAGCTGAGTACGAATCTGCAAAAATATTGCAATTGGACGCACTGTGAGCAAAGTTATGAGAAAATTAAATTGACAAAAATTCGCTGAAACCAAACCAAAATACATAATGACAATATACGCTAGATTGGACACATGCAGTCTAAGAATTTTTTCTAGTAATCTGTGAACTCGAACAAATTTTGCTCGGAACAAAAGGATGTGCTGATAAAATGCACAACTTGCAGCATTTATTTTTAGAATTTCAAAAAATGCTATTCATCTTACACTGGAATTGCTATAACTTCGTGCAAACCAAAGATAGGAAGCTAATATTAAAGCATAAAGCCCAATCAGGAAAACCCGATTATATACGTTTATAATAATTCCAAGACTATATATTTTTTGAATTCCCGTATCTCGGGAGTTGTTCGAATTCGCATAAAAATACAACCAATCGATTCCTCTCGTCGAGCTGAGTACGAATCTGCAAAAATATTGCAATTGGACGCACTGTGAGCAAAGTTATGAGCAAATTAAATTGACAAAAATTCGCTGAAACCAAATCCAAAATACATAATGACAATATACGCTAGATTGGACACATGCAGTCTAAGAATTTTTTCTAGTAATCTGTGAACTCGAACAAATTTTGCTCGGAACAAAAGGATGTGCTGATAAAATGCACAACTTGCAGCATTTATTTTTAGAATTTCAAAAAATGCTATTCATCTTACACTGGAATTGCTATAACTTCGTGCAAACCAAAGATAGGAAGCTAATATTAAAGCATAAAGCCCAATCAGGAAAACCCGATTATATACGTTATAATAATTCCAAGACTATATATTTTTTGAATTCCCGTATCTCGGGAGTTGTTCGAATTCGCATAAAAATACAACCAATCGATTCCTCTCGTCGAGCTGAGTACGAATCTGCAAAAATATTGCAATTGGACGCACTGTGAGCAAAGTTATGAGCAAATTAAATTGACAAAAATTCGCTGAAACCAAACCAAAATACATAATGACAATATACGCTAGATTGGACACATGCAGTCTAAGAATTTTTTCTAGTAATCTGTGAACTCGAACAAATTTTGCTCGGAACAAAAGGATGTGCTGATAAAATGCACAACTTGCAGCATTTATTTTTAGAATTTCAAAAAATGCTATTCATCTTACACTGGAATTGCTATAACTTCGTGCAAACCAAAGATAGGAAGCTAATATTAAAGCATAAAGCCCAATCAGGAAAACCCGATTATATACGTCTATAATAATTCCAAGACTATATATTTTTTGAATTCCCGTATCTCGGGAGTTGTTCGAATTCGCATAAAAATACAACCAATCGATTCCTCTCGTCGAGCTGAGTACGAATCTGCAAAAATATTGCAATTGGACGCACTGTGAGCAAAGTTATGAGCAAATTAAATTGACAAAAATTCGCTGAAACCAAATCCAAAATACATAATGACAATATACGCTAGATTGGACACATGCAGTCTAAGAATTTTTTCTAGTAATCTGTGAACTCGAACAAATTTTGCTCGGAACAAAAGGATGTGCTGATAAAATGCACAACTTGCAGCATTTATTTTTAGAATTTCAAAAAATGCTATTCATCTTACACTGGAATTGCTATAACTTCGTGCAAACCAAAGATAGGAAGCTAATATTAAAGCATAAAGCCCAATCAGGAAAACCCGATTATATACGTTTATAATAATTCCAAGACTATATATTTTTTGAATTCCCATATCTCGGGAGTTGTTCGAATTCGCATAAAAATACAACCAATCGATTCCTCTCGTTGAAACCAAATCAAAATACATAATGACAATATACGCTAAATTGGACACATGCAGTATAAGAATTTTTTCTAGTAATCTGTGAACTCGAACAAATTTTGCTCGGAACAAAAGGATGTGCTGATAAAATGCACAACTTGCAGCATTTATTTTTAGAATTTCAAAAAATGCTATTCATCTTACACTGGAATTGCTATAACTTCGTGCAAACCAAAGATAGGAAGCTAATATTAAAGCATAAAGCCCAATCAGGAAAACCCGATTATATACGTCTATAATAATTCCAAGACTATATATTTTTTGAATTCCCGTATCTCGGGAGTTGTTCGAATTCGCATAAAAATACAACCAATCGATTCCTCTCGTCGAGCTGAGTACGAATCTGCAAAAATATTGCAATTGGACGCACTGTGAGCAAAGTTATGAGCAAATTAAATTGACAAAAATTCGCTGAAACCAAATCAAAATACATAATGACAATATACGCTAGATTGGACACATGCAGTCTAAGAATTTTTTCTAGTAATCTGTGAACTCGAACAAATTTTGCTCGGAACAAAAAGGATGTGCTGATAAAATGCACAACTGGCAGCATTTATTTTTAGAATTTCAAAAAAATGCTATTCATCTTACACTGGAATTGCTATAACTTCGTGCAAACCAAAGATAGGAAGCTAATATTAAAGCATAAAGCCCAATCAGGAAAACCCGATTATATACGTTTATAATAATTCCAAGACTATATATTTTTTGAATTCCCGTATCTCGGGAGTTGTTCGAATGCGCATAAAAATACAACCAATCGATTCCTCTCGTCGAGCTGAGTACGAATCTGCAAAAATATTGCAATTGGACGGCACTGTGAGCAAAGTTATGAGCAAATTAAATTGACAAAAATTCGCTGAAACCAAATCAAAATACATAATGACAATATACGCTAGATTGGACACATGCAGTCTAAGAATTTTTTCTAGTAATCTGTGAACTCGAACAAATTTTGTTCGGAACAAAAGGATGTGCTGATAAAATGCACAACTTGCAGCATTTATTTTAGAATTTCAAAAAATGCTATTCATCTTACACTGGAATTGCTATAACTTCGTGCAAACCAAAGATAGGAAGCTAATATTAAAGCATAAAGCCCAATCAGGAAAACCCGATTATATACGTTTATAATAATTCCAAGACTATATATTTTTTGAATTCCCGTATCTCGGAGTTGTTCGAATTCGCATAAAAATACAACCAATCGATTCCTCTCGTCGAGCTGAGTACGAATCTGCAAAAATATTGCAATTGGACCACTGTGAGCAAAGTTATGAGAAAATTAAATTGACAAAAATTCGCTGAAACCAAACCAAAATACATAATGACAATATACGCTAGATTGGACACATGCAGTCTAAGAATTTTTTCTAGTAATCTGTGAACTCGAACAAATTTTGCTCGGAACAAAAGGATGTGCTGATAAAATGCACAACTTGCAGCATTTATTTTTAGAATTTCAAAAAAATGCTATTCATCTTACACTGGAATTGCTATAACTTCGTGCAAACCAAAGATAGGAAGCTAATATTAAAGCATAAAGCCCAATCAGGAAAACCCGATTATATACGTTTATAATAATTCCAAGACTATATATTTTTTGAATTCCCGTATCTCGGGAGTTGTTCGAATTCGCATAAAAATACAACCAATCGATTCCTCTCGTCGAGCTGAGTACGAATCTGCAAAAATATTGCAATTGGACGCACTGTGAGCAAAGTTATGAGCAAATTAAATTGACAAAAATTCGCTGAAACCAAATCAAAATACATAATGACAATATACGCTAGATTGGACACATGCAGTCTAAGAATTTTTTCTAGTAATCTGTGAACTCGAACAAATTTTGCTCGGAACAAAAGGATGTGCTGATAAAATGCACAACTTGCAGCATTTATTTTTAGAATTTCAAAAAATGCTATTCATCTTACACTGGAATTGCTATAACTTCGTGCAAACCAAAGATAGGAAGCTAATATTAAAGCATAAAGCCCAATCAGGAAAACCCGATTATATACGTTTATAATAATTCCAAGACTATATATTTTTTGAATTCCCGTATCTCGGGAGTTGTTCGAATTCGCATAAAAATACAACCAATCGATTCCTCTCGTCGAGCTGAGTACGAATCTGCAAAAATATTGCAATTGGACCCACTGTGAGCAAAGTTATGAGCAAATTAAATTGACAAAAATTCGCTGAAACCAAACCAAAATACATAATGACAATATACGCTAGATTGGACACATGCAGTCTAAGAATTTTTTCTAGTAATCTGTGAACTCGAACAAATTTTGTTCGGAACAAAAGGATGTGCTGATAAAATGCACAACTTGCAGCATTTATTTTTAGAATTTCAAAAAATGCTATTCATCTTACACTGGAATTGCTATAACTTCGTGCAAACCAAAGATAGGAAGCTAATATTAAAGCATAAAGCCCAATCAGGAAAACCCGATTATATACGTTTATAATAATTCCAAGACTATATATTTTTTGAATTCCGGTATCTCGGGAGTTGTTCGAATGCGCATAAAAATACAACCAATCGATTCCTCTCGTCGAGCTGAGTACGAATCTGCAAAAATATTGCAATTGGACGCACTGTGAGCAAAGTTATGAGCAAATTAAATTGACAAAAATTCGCTGAAACCAAACCAAAATACATAATGACAATATACGCTAGATTGGACACATGCAGTCTAAGAATTTTTTCTAGTAATCTGTGAACTCGAACAAATTTTGTTCGGAACAAAAGGATGTGCTGATAAAATGCACAACTTGCAGCATTTATTTTTAGAATTTCAAAAATGCTATTCATCTTACACTGGAATTGCTATAACTTCGTGCAAACCAAAGATAGGAAGCTAATATTAAAGCATAAAGCCCAATCAGGAAAACCCGATTATATACGTTTATAATAATTCCAAGACTATATATTTTTTGAATTCCCGTATCTCGGGAGTTGTTCGAATTCGCATAAAAATACAACCAATCGATTCCTCTCGTCGAGCTGAGTACGAATCTGCAAAAATATTGCAATTGGACCCACTGTGAGCAAAGTTATGAGCAAATTAAATTGACAAAAATTCGCTGAAACCAAACCAAAATACATAATGACAATATACGCTAGATTGGACACATGCAGTCTAAGAATTTTTTCTAGTAATCTGTGAACTCGAACAAATTTCGGAACAAAAGGATGTGCTGATAAAATGCACAACTTGCAGCATTTATTTTTAGAATTTTCAAAAAATGCTATTCATCTTACACTGGAATTGCTATAACTTCGTGCAAACCAAAGATAGGAAGCTAATATTAAAGCATAAAGCCCAATCAGGAAAACCCGATTATATACGTTTATAATAATTCCAAGACTATATATTTTTTGAATTCCCGTATCTCGGGAGTTGTTCGAATGCGCATAAAAATACAACCAATCGATTCCTCTCGTCGAGCTGAGTACGAATCTGCAAAAATATTGCAATTGGACGGACTGTGAGCAAAGTTATGAGCAAATTAAATTGACAAAAATTCGCTGAAACCAAACCAAAATACATAATGACAATATACGCTAGATTGGACACATGCAGTCTAAGAATTTTTTCTAGTAATCTGTGAACTCGAAACAAATTTTGCTCGGAACACAAGGATGTGCTGATAAAATGCACAACTGGCAGCATTTATTTTTAGAATTTCAAAAAAAGCTATTCATCTTACACTGGAATTGCTATAACTTCGTGCAAACCAAAGATAAGAAGCTAATATTAAAGCATAAAGCCCAATCAGGAAAACCCGATTATATGCGTCTATAATAATTCCAAGACTATATTTTTTTGAATTCCCGTATCTCGGGAGTTGTTCGAATGCGCATAAAAATACAACCAATCGATTCCTCTCGTCGAGCTGAGATGTTCACAATGATTGTAAGTTATTACTCTTATTTTGTACATCATTTGGAAACTCGCGCCAGATGCACGCATTTCGAGGCGCATTTCATGGATTTGCTTATTTCTTTAGTGTTCTGGATTCGGTCATTTTGGCATATAATGCTTTACTTTTTCAAGGTAATTTTATATTAAAAAATTGTAATATTTAAAAAATAAACTTTTTGCTAATTTAATGCAGTTACAATGATGCAATTTTTAATATAAAATGATTATTTCAAACTCATAAAGTAATTTGCAAATATAGTAAACATTTATCAAATCTAACTTACACATATTTTAAAATTATTATAATAATTTGTAACTGACTAGTATATTATTTGAATGCATAATATATTTTGAATAATAATATTTTAAAATTATGATTTTTTAATTTTTAGTTTTTAATAAATATTTAAATATTAGATTTATTTTCATTTCATTGGTAATTTAATATAATTTTATTTTTTTACATTTAACTAGAAAATTTAAGGTTTAAAAGCTTTTTTCTAAATTGAGTCATCACTTAATCTCTTTTTCGGTAGTATTTTCTTATATTTAAAACTTTTCAATTTACAATTTAGCTTTTCCTAATTTAATAATAATTAAATTTTATGAATTTTTATATCTTTTTGTGAGAACTCATTCAATTATTATTTTCAACACTAGCTTTTTAAAAATTATTAAGCAATTTAAAAGGTTTTTGGTGTTTAAATTTTGCATTATATGTTCACAATGATTGTAAGTTATTACTCTTATTTTGTACATCATTTGGAAACTCGCGCCAGATGCACGCATTTCGAGGCGCATTTCATGGATTTGCTTATTTCTTTAGTGTTCTGGATTCGGTCATTTTGGCATATAATGCTTTACTTTTTCAAGTTAATTTTATATTAAAAAATTGTAATATTTAAAAAATAAACTTTTTGCTAACTTAATGCAGTTACAATGATGCAATTTTTAATATAAAATGATTATTTCAAACTCATAAAGTAATTTGCAAATATAGTAAACATTTATCAAATCTAACTTACACATATTTTAAAATTATTATAATATTTGTAACTGACTAGTATATTATTTGAATGCATAATATATTTTGAATAATAATATTTTAAAATTATGATTTTTTAATTTTTAGTTTTTAATAAATATTTAAATATTAGATTTATTTTCATTTCATTGGTAATTTAATATAATTTTATTTTTTTACATTTAACTAGAAAATTTAAGGTTTAAAAGCTTTTTTCTAAATTGAGTCATCACTTAATCTCTTTTTCGGTAGTATTTTCTTATATTTAAAACTTTTCAATTTACAATTTAGCTTTTCCTAATTTAATAATAATTAAATTTTATGAATTTTTATATCTTTTTGTGAGAACTCATTCAATTATTATTTTCAACACTATCTTTTTAAAAATTATTAAGCAATTTAAAAGGTTTTTGGTGTTTAAATTTTGCATTATATGTTCACAATGATTGTAAGTTATTACTCTTATTTTGTACATCATTTGGAAACTCGCGCCAGATGCACGCATTTCGAGGCGCATTTCATTGATTTGCTTATTTCTTTAGTGTTCTGGATTCGGTCATTTTGGCATATAATGCTTTACTTTTTCAAGGTAATTTTATATTAAAAAATTGTAATATTTAAAAAATAAACTTTTTGCTAACTTAATGCAGTTACAATGATGCAATTTTTAATATAAAATGATTATTTCAAACTCATAAAGTAATTTGCAAATATAGTAAACATTTATCAAATCTAACTTACACATATTTTAAAATTATTATAATAATTTGTAACTGACTAGTATATTATTTGAATGCATAATATATTTTGAATAATAATATTTTAAAATTATGATTTTTTAATTTTTAGTTTTTAATAAATATTTAAATATTAGATTTATTTTCATTTCATTGGTAATTTAATATAATTTTATTTTTTTACATTTAACTAGAAAATTTAAGGTTTAAAAGCTTTTTTCTAAATTGAGTCATCACTTAATCTCTTTTTCGGTAGTATTTTCTTATATTTAAAACTTTTCAATTTACAATTTAGCTTTTCCTAATTTAATAATAATTAAATTTTATGAATTTTTATATCTTTTTGTGAGAACTCATTCAATTATTATTTTCAACACTATCTTTTTAAAAATTATTAAGCAATTTAAAAGGTTTTTGGTGTTTAAATTTTGCATTATATGTTCACAATGATTGTAAGTTATTACTCTTATTTTGTACATCATTTGGAAACTCGCGCCAGATGCACGCATTTCGAGGCGCATTTCATGGATTTGCTTATTTCTTTAGTGTTCTGGATTCGGTCATTTTGGCATATAATGCTTTACTTTTTCAAGTTAATTTTATATTAAAAAATTGTAATATTTAAAAAATAAACTTTTTGCTAACTTAATGCAGTTACAATGATGCAATTTTTAATATAAAATGATTATTTCAAACTCATAAAGTAATTTGCAAATATAGTAAACATTTATCAAATCTAACTTACACATATTTTAAAATTATTATAATATTTGTAACTGACTAGTATATTATTTGAATGCATAATATATTTTGAATAATAATATTTTAAAATTATGATTTTTTAATTTTTAGTTTTTAATAAATATTTAAATATTAGATTTATTTTCATTTCATTGGTAATTTAATATAATTTTATTTTTTTACATTTAACTAGAAAATTTAAGGTTTAAAAGCTTTTTTCTAAATTGAGTCATCACTTAATCTCTTTTTCGGTAGTATTTTCTTATATTTAAAACTTTTCAATTTACAATTTAGCTTTTCCTAATTTAATAATAATTAAATTTTATGAATTTTTATATCTTTTTGTGAGAACTCATTCAATTATTATTTTCAACACTATCTTTTTAAAAATTATTAAGCAATTTAAAAGGTTTTTGGTGTTTAAATTTTGCATTATATGTTCACAATGATTGTAAGTTATTACTCTTATTTTGTACATCATTTGGAAACTCGCGCCAGATGCACGCATTTCGAGGCGCATTTCATGGATTTGCTTATTTCTTTAGTGTTCTGGATTCGGTCATTTTGGCATATAATGCTTTACTTTTTCAAGTTAATTTTATATTAAAAAATTGTAATATTTAAAAAATAAACTTTTTGCTAACTTAATGCAGTTACAATGATGCAATTTTTAATATAAAATGATTATTTCAAACTCATAAAGTAATTTGCAAATATAGTAAACATTTATCAAATCTAACTTACACATATTTTAAAATTATTATAATATTTGTAACTGACTAGTATATTATTTGAATGCATAATATATTTTGAATAATAATATTTTAAAATTATGATTTTTTAATTTTTAGTTTTTAATAAATATTTAAATATTAGATTTATTTTCATTTCATTGGTAATTTAATATAATTTTATTTTTTTACATTTAACTAGAAAATTTAAGGTTTAAAAAGCTTTTTTCTAAATTGAGTCATCACTTAATCTCTTTTTCGGTAGTATTTTCTTATATTTAAAACTTTTCAATTTACAATTTAGCTTTTCCTAATTTAATAATAATTAAATTTTATGAATTTTTATATCTTTTTGTGAGAACTCATTCAATTATTATTTTCAACACTAGCTTTTTAAAAATTATTAAGCAATTTAAAAGGTTTTTGGTGTTTAAATTTTGCATTATATGTTCACAATGATTGTAAGTTATTACTCTTATTTTGTACATCATTTGGAAACTCGCGCCAGATGCACGCATTTCGAGGCGCATTTCATGGATTTGCTTATTTCTTTAGTGTTCTGGATTCGGTCATTTTGGCATATAATGCTTTACTTTTTCAAGTTAATTTTATATTAAAAAATTGTAATATTTAAAAAATAAACTTTTTGCTAACTTAATGCAGTTACAATGATGCAATTTTAATATAAAATGATTATTTCAAACTCATAAAGTAATTTGCAAATATAGTAAACATTTATCAAATCTAACTTACACATATTTTAAAATTATTATAATATTTGTAACTGACTAGTATATTATTTGAATGCATAATATATTTTGAATAATAATATTTTAAAATTATGATTTTTTAATTTTTAGTTTTTAATAAATATTTAAATATTAGATTTATTTTCATTTCATTGGTAATTTAATATAATTTTATTTTTTTACATTTAACTAGAAAATTTAAGGTTTAAAAGCTTTTTTCTAAATTGAGTCATCACTTAATCTCTTTTTCGGTAGTATTTTCTTATATTTAAAACTTTTCAATTTACAATTTAGCTTTTCCTAATTTAATAATAATTAAATTTTATGAATTTTTATATCTTTTTGTGAGAACTCATTCAATTATTATTTTCAACACTATCTTTTTAAAAATTATTAAGCAATTTAAAAGGTTTTTGGTGTTTAAATTTTGCATTATATGTTCACAATGATTGTAAGTTATTACTCTTATTTTGTACATCATTTGGAAACTCGCGCCAGATGCACGCATTTCGAGGCGCATTTCATGGATTTGCTTATTTCTTTAGTGTTCTGGATTCGGTCATTTTGGCATATAATGCTTTACTTTTTCAAGGTAATTTTATATTAAAAAATTGTAATATTTAAAAAATAAACTTTTTGCTAACTTAATGCAGTTACAATGATGCAATTTTTAATATAAAATGATTATTTCAAACTCATAAAGTAATTTGCAAATATAGTAAACATTTATCAAATCTAACTTACACATATTTTAAAATTATTATAATATTTGTAACTGACTAGTATATTATTTGAATGCATAATATATTTTGAATAATAATATTTTAAAATTATGATTTTTTAATTTTTAGTTTTTAATAAATATTTAAATATTAGATTTATTTTCATTTCATTGGTAATTTAATATAATTTTATTTTTTTACATTTAACTAGAAAATTTAAGGTTTAAAAGCTTTTTTCTAAATTGAGTCATCACTTAATCTCTTTTTCGGTAGTATTTTCTTATATTTAAAACTTTTCAATTTACAATTTAGCTTTTCCTAATTTAATAATAATTAAATTTTATGAATTTTTATATCTTTTTGTGAGAACTCATTCAATTATTATTTTCAACACTATCTTTTTAAAAATTATTAAGCAATTTAAAAGGTTTTTGGTGTTTAAATTTTGCATTATATGTTCACAATGATTGTAAGTTATTACTCTTATTTTGTACATCATTTGGAAACTCGCGCCAGATGCACGCATTTCGAGGCGCATTTCATGGATTTGCTTATTTCTTTAGTGTTCTGGATTCGGTCATTTTGGCATATAATGCTTTACTTTTTCAAGGTAATTTTATATTAAAAAATTGTAATATTTAAAAAATAAACTTTTTGCTAACTTAATGCAGTTACAATGATGCAATTTTTAATATAAAATGATTATTTCAAACTCATAAAGTAATTTGCAAATATAGTAAACATTTATCAAATCTAACTTACACATATTTTAAAATTATTATAATAATTTGTAACTGACTAGTATATTATTTGAATGCATAATATATTTTGAATAATAATATTTTAAAATTATGATTTTTTATTTTTAGTTTTTAATAAATATTTAAATATTAGATTTATTTTCATTTCATTGGTAATTTAATATAATTTTATGTTTTTACATTTAACTAGAAAATTTAAGGTTTAAAAGCTTTTTTCTAAATTGAGTCATCACTTAATCTCTTTTTCGGTAGTATTTCTTATATTTAAAACTTTTCAATTTACAATTTAGCTTTTCCTAATTTAATAATAATTAAATTTTATGAATTTTTATATCTTTTTGTGAGAACTCATTCAATTATTATTTTCAACACTATCTTTTTAAAAATTATTAAGCAATTTAAAAGGTTTTTGGTGTTTAAATTTTGCATTATATGTTCACAATGATTGTAAGTTATTACTCTTATTTTGTACATCATTTGGAAACTCGCGCCAGATGCACGCATTTCGAGGCGCATTTCATGGATTTGCTTATTTCTTTAGTGTTCTGGATTCGGTCATTTTGGCATATAATGCTTTACTTTTTCAAGTTAATTTTATATTAAAAAATTGTAATATTTAAAAAATAAACTTTTTGCACAATGATGCAATTTTTAATATAAAATGATTATTTGAAACTCTTAAAGTAATTTGCAATAAAATTCAATTAATTTAAACACTTGCTGATTGTCGTATACCCACTTAAATGATTGCTTCCATCTTCTGAAAAAAAACTGGCTGATTTTTATTAATTTTTAGCTACGCTTCTTCCAGGGTTAACAGATAAGGCGTCGTCTACATGTTGGTTTCTGCTAACCTGCAAGTTAAGTCTTTGTAACTACTTTTATATTACATTATCTTTAATGCATGAATTTATTCAATTAACATTATTTCAAAATTTTAATTATTTGGATTTTATATATATCGTTGTTCTCGTTATAACTCTTAAACGTCGCATTCATTAAACATTGCTTTTTATACTTAATTATTTTAAAAAATTAAATAAAATTTGTAATATGGCGATTTGTGAATCATATATTATGGAGAGAATACTTCTATTTGACGGCTAGAAAATGCAGACAATTTCAAACTTTTTTATATCATAAATAATTTTATAATTTTGATTTTTAGAATCCTTATGTTAATTAAGCAATGCTTTAGCTTGGTGCATGTGAACAACCGTAAGCCTTCTTGGCTTTTATTTGTCATTAAAGTAATAAATAAACCAAATCTAGGTCATAGTTACTGTATTGAATATTTTATTTATAATTTTGTTAAGAATTAGCTGTCCAGCTTTACTAAACAGTTTATAATTTTCATTTTTGCTGGTTTATTTGTTACTCATTTTTGCCGGTGTGGTTTCTGTCCTTTCCTCTGGCACATTTTTTTATTATTTAGCTTTTTAAATTATTATATAATTTTATAAGTTAAGATTACTACATTTTAAAACAATTATGATTTATTTTATAATGGGTCCAAGATATATTTTTTTTTGGATTTTTCGTCAGCAGGGAAAATTTAATTTTACATAAAATAAGTAAATCAATTTTGTAATGTTTTTTTTAATTTCGTGCTTTCTGTTAAGTGATTTGAATTGACTTTAAAGTTATTCAACTAATTCACCTTTAAAAATATTTATGAACAGTTCAAATTATATTAATTTTATTTATTAAGAATTAATAACACCGGTTTATCATCAATCTTAATTTGTTTTTATTTTACCCGCAAAATCTCTCTTGTACAATTTATTGTACCAAAATATGCTGGAATTTATTTTAAATATTTTACTTTTTATCTATAAGTAAATGCTCACAACGGCCGAAGTGGCGATCTCGGCCATTGTGCCGCCCTCTTCTGAATATCATGCTTTTTACTTCTTTTTAGCGCACTTTTTTTGATTAGATTTTCTGAACAAAATTACGAATTCGATTAAGTTTTTTGAATTATTCTTAAAGCTTTTTGATTTTATTTATTTTTGAAGATATTTTTTTCGTCTTGATTTTCATTGGTTTCAACAGATTTTTTATAATGTTTTGAATATTAACCGCAAGCTAGTTTTTACATCTTTTAATGCGGTTTTCAGAATAAAAATAAATAACAAATTGAACTTTTAATATTTTGTCTAAAAATTTAAAAACACCATTTGCAATTATTATTTTTACTATTACACCTTTTTTAACTTTCATAACTATTTATTCAGTCATTTGATTGTCTTTTAAGTTTTAATGTATTATTATATTTGAACAAAATTTAATGGCTGAATACTTTGGGTTGTTAATTAGACCAAACTGATTATTTTTATACAGGCTGCGATTCGTCCTTGGAAATGGACCCTCGATCTTGGAAAACTGAAAATGTCCTTATTCCAATAATGCCCTTGGAAAATGAAGATATTTGAAATTTGAATGGAGAAAATCATGAGTTAGCATGTATATTCAAATTTTCAATAGAAAAAGGCCCATTTTATCAAAACGCCTTCTCAAAACGTTGTATCTTTTGATCATTTTTCGTTAATTTTGAAGCAAGTTTTCTTAACAAACATTGTTAAAGTCTTCAAAAATTTTCTCGGCGCCGCCTATTGGCACAGCCGACCCCCCCCCTGTAAAGCCGAATTCGCAAAAAAAATTGCATTTTGAAACATTGCAAATCGCTGAATTTTCGAAAATTTTTTGCAATTTTCTTAACAAAAATGTTAAAAATTAGTAAAAAATTTCCCGACGGCGCCTATCGGCGCCGTGGAACCCACAAACAACGAAATCCAAGGCTAAAACGGCTCAGGTCTAGGGTAAACACAAAATTTGGCCCGAAAAAGTGGGTTTGGGCAAATTTTTGAGCGTCCTTAGATTTCGCCAAATTTTTCTGTTATGTCCTTGGAAGTCAACATGTCAGTCCTTGGAAATTGTCTTTGCCAGATCGCAGCCCTGTTTTTATTAACGAGGGTGTTTGTAAAAAAAATGTCGCCTCTTCAACATGAAAGTCTGTGTTCGTTTAAGGTTATCAAATTATTGGTCCATGTCGTGGCATTTTTTGGTACTTCGCGACGTTATGCAAGCAAAGCCAGCATAGCCAATATTGAATGAAAGATGATTAAGTCCAATTTAATAACTAGCATTAAGTGATCTTAAATAAATTATGAATAGCTAACGGACGTTATCATTTAAATAAGCAAAAGTATAAATTGTTTTAATTTAAATAAGAATCTTTTTATTGATTCACCATTATTCAAGATAGAATTGTTAAATATTTTTTTGCAAATTATTTTTATATTATTTAAAAGTAATAGACTTGATTCAAACGTTATTTCAGCAAAAATATGGTCAATGCAAGTTATAAAACTTGGTCTGCTTCATTCAAGTTTTTTTCTGATTTGATGCTTTTGCAGGTTTAGAATAATAGAATGATTCATTGATTATACTAAAGTTATCGGTACTTTTTGAAAAGGTTCGTTCGGCATTTTTCGGTAAGACGGGGAAAATTTCCTGTTGTCGCAGAACATTGCCACGACACACACCGCCTTGTCTGTATATTAATTTTACTTTAATTTGCTTATAATTTTTTGCATAATTTGTGTGAAATTAAATTATTAAATTCAATATGATTTTTTGCTAAATAAATTTAGTTTTAATTTGTTTAAATAATTTGAGAATATTTAACAATAGAATGGGCATAAAACTTTGACTTAGATAATACGTTTAATAAATTAATTGTGGTAATAGGTATTAGTTTCTTCTTAACCACCACGGAACCTCAGAACACGCCCAAGCTAGGATTAATTTAAATATAAATGAAAAATAAATATTCGTTGGCTCGTTCTTTTCGTTGCTTTTTGAATTAATCGCTTTTTACATTAGCAAATAAAAATAAAGCTGTAATTTTTTTGTAAAATTTATATATATTTTTAAAAATAAATTTACAAATCAAATAACTGTTGTTTTGCATTTTTAAAGTTTTCTTACGTTTATTTATAATATTTAGCAAGATTTTTCATACATTTTTCATACATTTTTTGAATTTTTTTTATTAACATTCTCTGTGCTTGCCTATATTTGCATTTTTTAACGGCGAGCCTGTATATGATCAATATTGTCCAGAGATTTATAATGCGCGAGTTTTTGAAGAAAATGTTTCAAAGGTTTAGCATTTGGTAACAAAAATTAACCCGAGAATATCCGTGTTTATATCAAAAAGCTTAAATTGTTTTCATGCGCGCCTTAAATAAGTTTTTTTTTAAATTATATCATTTATCTGTTTGCTGTTGATATTTAATTAAAGCACATCAAAGTTTGGGTTCGCGCTCAACGTCAATTTCTATAATACATGTTATTTAATAAATACACATTTATTTTTTGCTGACATTTTTATAGTTCTATACTTTTGTATATGATCAATTTTTAATTACTTTTTGTGATGTTAATTAGTAATCCATAATTCATTTATCACACGCTCTGTGCCATTGGCGCCTTTTTTCTTAAACATTTTATCTAACGAGATCACTGTGCTGTAGCAAAAAAAAATTAAAAAAAGAAAAAGACCGACATTTCAATGCCCTTTTTAAAAATTTTGTCCTCTTTAATTGTTAAAAAAAATTAATAACAAGTATATATATAAAAAAAGAAGAATGATTAGCTTAAGTATACGTCTGAGTCACAACAGCCACATTTTTCAAATAAACGCAATTTTTAAATACAAAAAAAATAAAACAAACCGTACAATAGATTAATGATTGAAAAAAATTGCATTTTGAAAAACGAAAATTGGATAAAAACCTTGCAGAAATATTTTATATTTAACCATTTAAACATTTTATATGTAAAATACCAACAAGGACTAATCAACTACTTCATTAACGAGGAAAATTTAATCAAGTAATAAAAAATAAATAAAAGCCTAAGATATAATTAAAAATATCATTTAAACAAGGAAAGAACATACCCTTCCCGACTGATTTTTATATTATAAATATTTTCGTATTTTTATCGTCGCAAATACCGTCTATCGCAGTTTGAAAGAATTCTATAAAATATGAACACAAACGTAATTTTCCTAACGACCACAAAATAGTTAATTCAAGTGAAAATGCACAAGAACAAAAAATCAACCGATTAGTATTTGGTAATTAAATTTAAAATCAAAATAACGTTTACTGATATTAAAAGATTGTTTTAAGCATTCGCGTCAATTATAATATGTACATATGTGCACAGTTTTTGTGTAATGTATCATACATTTTGTATCATGTAAATACAGTGGACTGCACTTTTTGTAGTTAAGGAGTTTCAAAGTTTTTACAATCAACAAATGTGTTGGTAAACTTGCAAAAAAAACTACCTAAATAAATTAAATTAAGCATTGTAACTTTCCCGAATTCTATCCAGAAAAATATTTTATTTTTTATTTGGAAAACATTCTTTTTTTATTAGGAAGGGTTTCCAGGGTTGTGGGTCCTTTTCTTTTATTTCATCATGATCAAGCCACGTCAAAGGCATTCATGCGAGCTTGTGGAAGCAAGTTTTTACCCTAAATTTTCTAAACAAACACTGAATTAAAAGTTATTGACAAGATTCACAAAAAAACTTTTAATATCAAAAAAATAAAAGCGAAATTAATCGCATAAAAATGGTTAAAAGCCAACTAAAAAACCAATCTTACGACCAACTAATCTGCTTTCATCATCATCATTAATAATAAAAAATGGCTCACAGACAAAACAATTTGCCATAGATCGCGGCGAGCTGCGAATTCACCAAAAGCACACGGTCGCTGATGAGTTTAAAAATAATGATTTTCTTCGGAATAATCAAAATTAATAAATAGATAATAAATAACAATTTTCTTAAATAAATAATAACAATAATAAAAATAATTTCTTAAACATAAAAAAAAGTTCTAAAGCCGAATTCTGAACGACAAGAACATTTGTAAGGCAAACAATGAAAAAAACATTGATTTTATAGAAATGTAGCATTAAAATTAGTATAATACTTCCCATCATAATAATTCTATAATTATCCAATGTTCATTTTCGATAAAAAATAAACAAATTAGTCAAAAATAATGACGGAAGACAAACATTTTAAATTACTAAAACCAATAATACAAAAAATGTTTTAATTTGACATGTAAAATTATATGCTAAATTAATTTAATAATAACTCAATGTTTGAGACCCGTCAACTCAACGTAATAAGGAGAGCTTCTACGTGCACTGCGTCACATGCTAAAAATTTTCACATCGGGGAGAAGAAGGCCAAGGATTCGCACAATGCGATTTAGTTACCCAAATGTGAGTAATAAAATAATATTCAAAAGTAATAACATTTACATATAATTTAATACAAAAAGCAAATTAATTTTTCAAGAACGCTCTTGCGCCCGTGTAACTTTAAATTAGGCAAAAAATGTTTTCTTTTACCAAAAGTTGCTAATATTTAAAATAAAAGTAATCACATTTTAGCAACCGCATCACAAGACGACTAGCATTGCTGATGGATAAAATCAGAATTAATTCAATAAATATACAAATTGACACAAAAAAGCGGTTTAAAATAATTCAAATTTATTATTCATGAACGATGTTAATTTTACTATATAATGGTAAGTCTGATTTTACAACAAATGTAATATTATGTTTTTGAAAACTTCGAAAATAAAATAACTAAAAAGAAATGCTTGTAATCTCAATACTTTAAAATTAAAACAACTACAGTTTAAAACAAAAATTAATTTACAGGATTTTTTTCTACCTATCAAAAACAAAAGTGCAAAAAGCGCAGAATTGCATATTAATGAACGTGCCGATTATATTAAAAATTATTAATTTTCAGTTCAATTTAACAAAAAAATTTGTCGCAATAAAATTTTAAATGTATCTAGAAAGGACGCAAAAGTTTAGGTTTATTAATTAAAAAATACCAAAAAAAAAATTTTTTTTAATTTATTGATCTGTCTAAATGGCAAAACTAAAATAGCCTGGCTTTCTTTAATCATAAACTGTTTTGAAACATCCAAGGAATGAAGAAATTATAAATTAATTCAGCAAAGATTAAATCAATAATAAAACAAAATCAAAATTAAATTGCAAAATATAATTGAAAATTTAAATATTTTACTTAATTTGAAATAAATATTCAAAAACGAATTCTATGTTAATATTGTTAATTTAACGGAAAAATGAAAAATATTAAGGAAACCACCCTAGAACAAAAAAAAAGAAGTTCAGACGGCCGAGACAAGAGCCGGAAGTGACGAAAAATACACAGGGAGCCTGATATCTATTTGCAAAATTCGTTTTGTTGAGTTGTTAAAAAAAGCTGAATTTGTTTTAAATTTGAATTAAATATAAAACGAAATTTACCTTTTAGAACAAGAAAATGAAGAATGAATTACTTAATTATTGGTGTCAATTGTTGCATTTCACAATAAAAAATACAACAATTTTTAAAACAGTTTTTGTACTACAGATGGATTTGAACGAATGGCTGTTGAGTTGGGAAAGCAAAGAAATAATATAAAAAACAAAGTTAAATTGAAATTAGTTTAATTTCCATAAAATTATAAACAACCCAAAATATAGTTTATTGGCCAGAGGGCATTCAAATAATACACCCCTTGGGCATAAAACGATTTTCGCCATAAAATGCAATAGAAAGCGGCGGCAGCAGTTTCAATAACATTAAGTCGCAGCGGGACCACAAAAGAAATCAAATTTGTTATTAATAAAGTAAATAATAAACAATATTAATGTTTGAGAGGAATTATGCGTACGGTCGATTTTTTGCGTGAGCCACGATAATTTATCGTCAAAAAATAAATAGATATAGTTGATTAATATTCGGCACCAAATAAAAATAACATTTATTATTAAGCAGATTCGAAAAAATTCTATATAAGACACAAATCTAACTAAGAATTTTTTAAGAGGAATGTTACTTTTAATCTTAATTATTTTTTTTCTGTATCGGCGCTCTGCTTTCATCGGTTTTCGGTAATTTTTTTTTTGTTTAAGAATTTTTTAAATTTATGTCACCGCTAAAATCGGTAACTGTACCGATTTTACTATATAAACATTTTTTATATAAATCAAAGCTTTGCGTATTTTATAAATTTTCCGTTAAATTCGTGATGAATCTAGATTAACATTGAATTTATTCATTTAATAAATAGCTATGATTTAAATAAAAGATAAAAACCATTTGTCAGCAACTTCTCGTTACAGTTGGTCAAGTTCTTTCTGTAGATCATCCGGTTATTTTTTAATAAGATTAAAGTTAATCAAAAATTATATAATTAAATGTATTAGTTTTTTTCCTTTTGAATTTTTTTGCTAATTTTAGTAAATTTTTGTAAGTTACGGAATATAAGTGCTCTAACAATAATTGGTATGAATTTAAAGTTATTTTATACTGTTTGTTTTATATCATTGAGTTGACGCCTTTAAATTTTGGCATTGTTTATTTTGGGTGTATCATTCTGCAAATTCATAGCATCTACAATTATTTAATTTATTAATGAATAATAAGTTAGTTGCGTTTTTTGTACTTGACTGATTTATTTTTTCATAAATTAGGTTAATACAATTAAAACTACTGATTTTATATTAAAAGACTTTTTCCATGTCCATATAAAGGACTGGTTTTACTTTTTTTATAACAAAATATACCACAATTTTTCAACTTTGTCATTAACTTCTCGAATTGAATTGCGTCTTGTGAAGATTAATTGTGCCGACGTCGGCCACTAAAAAGTGCCTTTATTTTTAAAATTTCTTCGATAATTAAATGCGTAACATATTAAAGTAAAATTTTTCAATTCTGAGGGCAAGATTGGAGATTTGAATATACATTAATTGGTGTTCATTTACTTGGTATCTTTGTTTGTAAACACATATACCTAATTTTTAAAAAGATATTTATTAATTTTCTAAATTTTTTTTACAAACTTATTGCCGGTTTAAGAGCGGTATTGCCCATTTTGAGTTTCACTTCTAGAAACAAATTATTTAATTATTCAAGTTACACAAATTTTATTTTCAGCATCATTTTTCATTATTTTATTATGCTTTCATTATGACGGCTTTTATATGATTTTATTCTTAAGCTATTTTTTAAAAATTTTTGCATTCGCTGTTTTTGGTGGTTATAAAAAATTAAACTTCAGAATGAATTTATTTAAATTAATTAGTATTACGATAAACTCAGATTACACCGGCAAAAGTGCATGCTTTTTCATCTTTGCTTGCGTTTTTTTAAATTAGTGAACATTTTAAGTTTAAATTTCATAACGGCAATACTATAATATTGTTTCAAACCATTTAAAAAATAGCCAACAAAAAACGCGCGGAAACAAGCCATGATAAAAGAATTTCGATTGGCGTTTACCGGGGCCCTATACCAAATCTCACTTTACTTTTAACTTGTTAAAAGTTCAAGTTAAAAGTTAAGGTTAAAAGTAAAAAATAACGCGTACCAATTCTTGCCATTAAAAAGTTAAAAGTTAAAGGCAGAAATCTTCAAAGTTAAAGGTTAAAGTTAAAAGTTCAAAGTAAACGCGTACCAATTGCTTTTTTTTCACTTGAAACTTTTTAATGGTAACTTTTAATCAATTGGTACGCAAGCTTCCTCAATTTCACAAAAACATAGGGGGGACCCTTTTGGTCAAAATTTTTGAAAAAAAAATTTATTCTAAAAATTGTCTGAAAATATGTTATTTGATGCGCTGATTACGAATTCATCATTAGAAACTAAAAATTGAGAATTTAAAGCGGTTTTACCATTTTTGAAAATTAAGGTAAAAAAGTCAATCCTCGGGAATTGGGTCACGCCGATGGAAAAAAATAATAAAAAATTTAAATTCATGCTTTCTAGGGTGAAAATATGCGTAGAACACGAATACAATCTCGGATTTTGCGAATATCGAAAACTGAACCCGAATTCGAAAATTTTCGAAGGAACATTTTTTGAAATTTATAGAAACGTGAAAAATAATTTATGCACTAACCCAAAAAGGTTAAAATGTTCAAGAATGAACAAAAAGTATGCAATAATAAAAAAACAAAACAAATCAATTGTTGATGAGGTTGAAATATGCAATTATAAAAAATTTGTCAAACCGAAAAAAAGTTGCTTTTTGAACTTTCGAAAAATGTTCGAATTAGGATTGGAGTTTGACATTCGCAAAATCAAAGCACGGATTCGTGTTCTACGCATATTTTTACCCTAGAAAAAAATGCACTTAAAATTTTAAACATCCAAAATTTTAAAAAAATTAACCGAGACGGGACCCCAGTTCCCGAAAATTGCCGAAAAACGACTACTTTGGCTAGTATTTTTTCCCAAAAAAAAGTAATGGGTCAAAAATTCTGAAAAAAATAAATTTGATCAGAAAGTCTCTATTTGAGCTTCCTCTAAAATTTCACATTTTTCGGTTAAGCCAGATTCGAGTTATAAATATTTAAATTATTGATTTAGGCCCCTTTTTTACTTTGAAGAAATTTATTAAAAGTTAATGGCAAAAGTTCAAAGTTAAAAGTAACTTTTAAAAGTAACGTGAATTATAAGCAACAATTGGTACGCAGTCACCCTTAACTTTGAAGTTTTCGCTTTTAACTTTTAACTTTGAACTTTTAACTTGAAAAGTACATTTGGTATGCAAACTTTTAACTTTTTCAAAGTTAAAGTGAAAATCTTCAAAGTTAAAAGTTAAAAGTGACATTTGGTATAGGGCCCGGGCCTATAATGCCTACAAAACGACCAGATACTTACTTGGCTTAAGGAAGCGTTTTTGAATGGTCGCAGCGGTTTTTGTGGCCTTTTTTAAAATTTAAATTTGTGGCACCAATACCGGAAAAACCATTAGCTGTAGTATGGATACAGAAACTAAAGTTGAACACTGATTTGGCATACCATATGATTAAAGAATGTTTAAATTCATATTTCTTTTTATACATTTTAAACAAATAAAACCATTTTAATGCGCGTTTCTTTCAGTTTATAAGTAGTTTCATCTTTTTTGAATTTTTTTTTTTATCTTAATTGAAATTTGAATGATTTACATGGCATTTTATTTTAATTATCCTTAATTGCATTTAATTGGAAACGGTCTTTTATATCTAGGCACGGGAATGTTATTTTCCCGAGTCCAAATTACCGTATTTTCTCTATTAATACATTGTATTTAAAATAATTGGGAGTTAAAGTTCAGGGAATCAAAAAATCTGATTGTTTTACTATTTTGTGCTTTTGCATAATTTTGAAGCCAAAACTAATTTTTAGAAGATTTTTAATTTTTTTAAAAAAGTTTGAATTCGAGTTCGGGGTTCAAAATCGGTCGAAATGGATGTCATCATTAACTTTGATAGATTTTTTTTTACCAAATTGACTTTTAATTATAACATTTAATTTTTTATTACAGTCTACGATTTTTCATCGGTACTATTAGTGAATTGCACCATTTCTATCTTTTTTCTTAAGGCATTTTTTAAGTTTTTTTACTTAAATTATTATTATTTATTATTAGATTCATTTTTAATTTAGGAATTTGGCAGCAAGTATCTTGAGAAAATCATATCGCTATTCAGAAGAAATTGATTTGCAATGCGTGCGACAGTTGAGGTAGCACACACTTTATTGTGTCTCCGCGATCCATATCATTGAATATTTGGGTTTTAATTTTAAATCAAGAAAACTTGATATAAACATTTTTTCAGCAACAATCTCATACATATTGAAATGTAATATCATAATTTTGTTACATTTACCATCTTTATGTTGATTTTGTTTCTTTGTATCCGTTTGAATATTTACAATTTTCATCTCTTTTTTCAATTGTTAGTAGGTTAAATTTTGTTTACCTTTAATTTTAAGTTATAATGCAAAAAGATGCATTCTTATTTTGGGTTCCGCTATTTTTATACCCATTAAAAAATGTAATTAAGGTATCGACAAATGCTTTTACTAGGATATACATACTGTCTAATTAGCATTTAGGTCAAATACTCTGTTGTTGGTGTTTTCAGACATTTCCTCTAAACCATATCTTGTTTTTTTTTGTGATCACGCACAAATCCATAATTTTAGTTTTTGCTTACAATTGATTTTGAGTAATCATTTATCTGTAATTTGAAAAAAAAAATTTTTTGTTGATTAAGCTTTTTGATATTTAAGTTATTGTTAAATTAAAAAAGAGACCAATTGTAATTTGAAATTTAATTTTATTTCTGGATGATTTGGTGGTTCATTATTATTTGTTTTGTTTTCTGTTTAATTTACAGTGCTTGTGAATTTAACAAAAGTGGGAGATTTATATGACTTTTTCCAACAAAGACCCATCAGAGATAAAGAGGACCGACGTTAGGAGGAAGCATCTTAATTAAACAAACATTAAAAATTATTTTATTCTAACTAACTTTTTTGATTTATATAATGAATTGTGATTCAATCTGAATTAGTCTTTAGCATAAATATATAAAATTTATTTAGATCGCCATAGGTTTACTTTTATTTAACATTAAAATTATTAACATTACTAAACATTAACATTTATGGGCAAAAGTGTCGTCCTTTTGTGAACTGTTAATTTCCTTAGTTATAGACATAATTTTATTGGTTTATTTGTCGCAAATTTTTGGAGAAAAAATCCTCATTTTTTTCATAATAGTGGCCCGATCATTTGTTGATCATCCATCATCTCCTCATTAGTTGCTTCATTTCTTATTAAAACATGTGGAAAGACTCGTTTTTATTACGATCAAAGTTGCAAATTTATTATTGTTTTCACGACTTTTTTTATGTATAATTTTAAGAAAATCTGATATTTCACTTTTTTTGTCTCCTTTCCAATAATACTTTAATATTATATAAATTTAATAATTTTTAAAATAAATTAATTGTGCAAAGCTTTGCACTTTGTTAAGTGATTCTTTAGCAGTCAATTCTGAAAATAATAGAAAAAATATTTAAAACGATTAAAACAACTATGTTTTTTAAAAGTGGAATGAGTTTTAATTTTAATTTTAAGAATGCGCATGCCTATTGTAATGGATTGTGTCGAATTATTTACACACGTTTTCTTTAATCTTTTTTTCCTATAAAACCGATTTTATAACGAAATTTATAATTTGATTTTTTTGTCCGAAATTCATATTGGTTTATGAAATTTAATTTTTAAATTCATAAGCAAAATTGTTTTTAATACTAAGATCCTTCATTCTAAAATAATTGCTATAACATACTTTTCATAGATTGGGGGACCCGCCGGGGAATTTTTAAACATTTTAAAGTTTGAATTTTTTGGTAATGATTTTCAAACATTTTTATTATGACAAAAAAAATTTTTAAATAAATAATTTTTATTTCTATTGTGCAACAAAGATTGTGAAAGTTTTTTATTTTAGTATTTGAGCACTTTTTATTACCAATATTTGTTGAAGAAATAAAAACTGATAATCTGTTTTGCTTGCTAAACAAAAGCAACTTCAACATTAAAATTCTTTTTGTAAAGAAGTTTTTTCAGGGTTTTAGTCAGTTATTCGTGTAAAATTTATAAGATTTAAGTTTTTAAATTTTAAACGGTTTAAATAGCCGCCTTTAATTTTAAATAGTTTTCTAATCAAAAAAATTTGAAAAAAAGTTATTTTGAATTTTGATGCCAACTTTAAAATTTTTCAATTTAAAGTTAACTAATGCCCATTAGGTTTATCAATGACCGAAGTTAGCAAATGGCCCTTATTTCAACAAAGCATAAAAAATATTGTTTTAGATGCGTATAAATCAAATAAAATTAAATTATAAAATTATTATGAATACTTTGGTTTGTTAAACAGAGTTATAATGAATTATTTAAACAAAATCATGCGTTACAGGCGTGCATTTTCATTTATAGCATAGCTTTGCTAGCATAACAACTGGAAAATGATTGTCGCAACTCAAAGTAATACAAAAAAAATATTAATAATCATTATCAAATTATCTGATAGATGCTTCTCTAATTATTTTGTATAAATAAAAAAAAGTGTAAAATAATAAAAGTTCTCAATTTATTATGGGTATTTGACTATTCACTAAAAATTGAAAAATTATCTATGCCCAGGAATCGAACCAGTAAATGGCAAACATTTCTTAGCAGCATTGAGACCAAGTGAAAATAAAGTTCAAAAATTGTAACAAGTAATTAAAATAATTTATTAAGATATTAAAAAAAATTTAAATAAATTATATAATAAGAATAATAGTTTTTTTCTACTCAGCACAATAAGATGAAAGCACCGGCTGATGAAGCCAACACTTTGAAGTTATAGTTTTTCACATATTAGAAAAATATTATATATCTGTGCAATTTAGTGTTAATTTTTAATTTATCATTGTTTCTGATAATGTACATCTTTTAGAATATGTATATATACGCTTTTTTGGCCAATATTAATTCGCATATCAAAATTATAAAATGGAAACTGCTAAAAAGTAAAAATTATCAAAAACACTTGAAGCAAACCAACGCTAAAGCATACGATTACAGTTGCGTCATCACCCCACAATGCCAGGAAAATTACAAATGCCTCTGATAAATTGAGAACTTTTATTATTTTACACTTTTTTTTATTTATACAAAATAATTAGAGAAGCATCTATCAGATAATTTGATAATGATTATTAATATTTTTTTTGTATTACTTTGAGTTGCGACAATCATTTTCCAGTTGTTATGCTAGCAAAGCTAACGGAAGTTATCATTAAAAAAATTGCGTATTGTATTTTTATTTATTGATTGCTTAAATTTAATATAAGGGTTTTATATCAATAGTTTTTGCTATTTATTTAGTATTTTAGCTTTTAATATAATTTAAAATTCTTTTTAATTGTTTATAAAAAATTAAATAATTTTGGATTTGTTTGATTAATATCATTTACTTATATTTTATCACCCTTTTTAGATAGTTGTTGTGTTTATTTTATTCAGTGAAAACTATGGCTGCGCGATTGGCAAACATTTGCGCCGCGGACATTTGCGCCGTAAGCCAAAGTCGACATTTGCGCCGCAAGGGAATTTGACATGCGACGAGAAAAAAAAAATCAAACTCAAAACTAAAAAATGCGAAAAATACATAGGTCCTAAGCTCAAAATCACTGGGGTTCGTTAGGCTTAGGCCTAAGCCACCCTGGCTAAGGGTTCGTTAGGCTTATACCGTTTACCTTGCGTTCCAATTTGACCAAAAAACAAAACAAAAAGTCTTTTTTTGGTTTTGGTTTTTTGGGTTGTTTTTGGGATTTTCGGTACCAACCTTTTTTAAGAGTTGTTTCAACAATTTGCCAAATTTGTATGCAAAATTCTAAATTTTTTAAAATTAAATTATTGTATGCTAGCATTTGAACAAAATTGTACTTATTTTATGGTGTAAAATGTATTTTAAGTGTAATCATTTTGATGAAGAAGGCACTTCGTGGAGGAATGGGAAGATTGGAGCAATCATCCACCGAAGAAGGGGAACATTCTGTGTTGATCTGGATGATCATATTTCGCGATAACTGTTTTAAAAATAATAAAAAACACACCCACAATTTTGTTGCACATAGAGCCAAGCAGTTCAATTGGTGGTAAAGCTGCTTTAAACTTTTCGTCAAATGCGTTTTTGCGAATCAGTGTTTTCAGTGGTGAAAAATGTGAGACGTGTGAGAAAAGGGAATGGAGAAGTTTCATTAGTGTTGTACTATATTATTGCTCCCATTAAATTTAATGCTGATATTTCAATTGAACGAATGGCAGAGAATTTGTGTTGGTGATGAAAGGTGTATGTTTTTACATTAGATAGATACGTCCGGGTGATGGGAGGTCTTTTTCTCCACGGGTTAATATCAATCATAGCTATAATATTATAATTTGATTTCATTCATGTAAAATCAACAACAAAATTTTGTTATTGTTTTTTACTATTTTTATCCATTATTTATTAATATTTTCCAGCAACCACACCTCCCAACACATACGCACCAGGGCTGTGTATCGTATCGTATTGTAATCGTAAATATCGTATTTTAGAGCCATATCGTATCGGATTTTCGCTAAAAATCACCCGTATCGTAATTTTTGAGACCCCAGATTTGGGAGGGGTGTCGGCGGTGCCGATAGGCGCCGCCGAGAAATTTTTGAATTTTTTTACTCAATTTTTAAGAGATTTTCAACCAAAATTTAAAAATACGGTACCTTTTTTTGAAGTTTTTACGAATGCGAGAGCCCGGCGGTGCCGATAGGCGCCACGGGGGGAAAATCGAAGATTTTGCCAAAATCTGTTAAGAGAATTTGTCCAAAAATTACGAATTTTGCAAAGGGTCGCCCGAAAAAACTTTTCGGGAGGGAGGGCATGCCCCTACCTCTGCCCCCTGCATACGCGCAACCCTTAAAAACTACCGTATTTTCAAAATTTCGGTTGAAAATCTTTTAACAAATTGAGTCAAAAATTCAAAATTTTCTCGGCGGCACCTATCGGCACCGCCGACCCCTTCCGAGAAGCAGAATTCTAAAAATTGCACTTTCATTGGGAATTTTTAAGAATTAAATGAAAAAACTGGAAATTTCTACCGAAAACATTTTTTTTTTGAATTTTGAACACGGCCTAGAAAAAATATCATATCATATCGTAATCGTAAGTATCGTAATTTTGGCCGTATCGGGTATCGTTAAAAAAATCGTATCGGATTTTGTGTATCGTAAATATCGTATATCGTGTATCGTATTTTGAGGAGACGATATCGACAGCCCTGCTACGCACCTGTAATGTTTATTTCAATTTACTTTTTTGATTTATGTTTTAATGAACATGGGTGTGCATAAGTTTTTCTCCGTGTTACATCAGCATGAAGTGTTTAAGGTGCTTAGATTAAATGGAATGAAGAAAAGTTTCAATAATTATCAAGTCAATATTGTTAATATAATTTAATTCAATATTGCTAATTATAATTCGATTTCTTGAACAATATTATTTTAGCTAACAGTGATTATTTTTGTTTATTTTTATATTGGTTTAAAGCCGTCTGATGTTGAAAAGTTTTTATTATTATTCGTCTTGAGTTGTAAATAATAAAAGAAAAAAATAAATTTAAAATCACTAAACGAAAACGGCTAAGGCTAATTTTAACTAATAAATAATTTTGATACTAATAAAACAATTAAATTATGCATTTCTATTCATGTAAATGTTCCATTGCCTTTTTATCGGTACATGTCAACTCGCCGACGCCGACTCGCCGATGGTCGACTCGCCGACGCCGACTCGCCGACGGTTCAACTCGCCGACAGTTCAACTCGCCGACGGTTGACTCGCCGATGGTTCGACTCGCCGACGGTCAACTCGCCGATAATAGTTCATTTATCTATCAACTCAAATTTTGGAATTTAAAAAGTTAGATTTGTAAAATATTAATCTCGTTCTGGGGAAAAAATTGCGGCAATCGTGAAGAATTGGGGTCCCGACCAGAGGTGATCGAAATTTCATCTGTTTCGTTTCGTCGGAAAAAAACAGAGTTTCGATCAGCTCTGGTCCAGTAATTTATTTCCCAAAATTTCTTTAATGCATGTTTTTTAGGGTAAATATAAGCGTAGGACACGAATCCGAGCTCGAATGTCGTTAGTTGATAGATAAATGAACTATTATCGGCGAGTTGACCGTCGGCGAGTCGACCATCGGCGAGTCAACCGTCGGCGAGTTGAACTGTCGGCGAGTTGAACCGTCGGCGAGTCGGCGTCGGCGAGTACCATCGGCGAGTCGGCGTCCTCGAGTTGAACTGTTCCCCTTTTTATCTGTTAATTTCTTTTATTGTGTTAAAATAAATTTGGAAATAAATTGTTGCAAAAAGGCGCCTAAAAAAGCATGAAATTCTATGAAAGATTCTGGCAAAAAAAATCGATTTTTTATGAAAATTTTTCAAAAAAATAGTGATCTTTGCAAGAAAAATTTGAATTTTATTGCACTTTTCTTAAGAAATTTTTGAAAACAGCTCAAAATGGGCACAAAAGTTCAAAATTGCCAAAAACGCCAACTAGGCTCCAAAAATCTTCAAATACCCGAAATAGGCTTGAGAGCCTATTTTAGACGCGAACCCCCAAAATAGGTTTTCCTAGGTCTGAATAGTCTCGTTAAAACGACGAAATTTTGACTAAAAACATGTTTTTCGTGCATAACTCGCCAAAACAAAACTGCAGAAAAAATGGACAAAACCTAAAAATCCCATCCCTGCTTATGAAATATTTAAATTTAAGAACGCAGTTTATTCCTGTATAATGACTAGGGCTGGGATTTCATGTTATAACTAGAATCCGGATTTTTAGGGACTAAAAAAACGTGAAAAAGGGACATATAATAGGGACTAAAAAACCCTAAAATAGGGACAAAAACCCCCAAAAGTGGCAAAATAGGGACTGAAAGAGGTGCTAAAACTGACTAAATCCAGTCAATTTTTGCGTTAAAACCTTTAAAATCCATCAGTCTTTATTAATTTTCTTCTTGCAATTGTAAATATAATATTTTTCACATGTTTTTGAAACTTTTAAAAAAATATCAAATAAAAAATTTTAGGGAAAATGTCGATCTTTGGGGGTGAATTTTTGGTCCAAGAAAAAGTCTTTTTCTAAGGGTGCATTCTTAGTTTGAAAAAAAAATTTGACTTTTAGGGGTAGATTTTATCCTTTTTTTTGCATTTTTCTTAAGAAATTTTTGAAAAAATGCCTAAAATATTGCATTTTTCGTAAGAAATTTTGGGCAAAAGTGCCAAAATAGGGTCTAAAAACCCAAAAACGGCGAAATATGGATTTATTCTCAAAAAGGCCGGAAATAGGGATTTTTAGGGACTAAAAAGTCGCTCTAATTCAAACATTTTTCGAAATGAATGCTATTTCTGGGCTTCTCTCGTCAAACCCTATCCGCAACAAAAAAAAAGGTTAAACCCTAAAAATCCGGACCCTAGTTATAACATATTTTTTTCGTGGATTACTTACCATGAGAGAAGCCCAAAAATAGTATTTGTTTTGAAAAATTTTTGAATTAGGGCGACTTTTTAGCACATATTAAAACATATTTTGGGGGTATTTTTTAGCATAGCTTGTTCAGAGTTTTAGCACATATTTCGCCATTTTTCAAAAAATTCCTTAATAAAAATGCAATAAAAACGAAAAATACACCCCTATGGATCGACTTTTCCTGTTTAAACTAGGGTTGGTCCGGGGGGGGGGGATCCCCGGTCAAACCGGGGACGGGGATTCCGTGGACGGACAAACCTGGGATCCCCGTTTTCGGGGATGAGTAAACCGGGGAACGGAGATCCCCGTACGGAGATGGGCAAAATCCATTTTAGGGGTGCTTTTTTGAAAAATTCAGAGGACTTTTCGACAGTACAACAATAATTAAAAATTATAATTAAAATTTAAAAAAAAGAAGTTATATGTAAGCCAATATTAAAAGATAGTTTTACCAATATTATTCCAATTCAAATATATGTTCTTGAGTGAGTGAATGGCAAAGTTCTTGAGATGGTCTATAAAACAAATTTTCCGGATGAATAATATATCTAATGATAAAATATGTTTGTAATGTTGTCTATTTTCGGCCAGATTTTGAACAAAAAGTTATGCCACACTAATCAGAGCTACATTCATGGCACAGAATTTGAAACAGAAAAAATTGGGCACATACAAAGGTGTTTTTTACTAAAAAGTAATTTGAGAAGTAGAAATGGGCATCAGAAATTCAGTGAGATACTCAGAGGCATGTAAGCAGAATTCACACGGATCCCGATCATCCCAGGCTAATAAATGAATTTTCACCGGAAAGTGCCATCTTTAAGGGTGCATTTTCATCCCCGTCCCGGCGGGGATAAAGACCGAGGATCCCCGTTTTCGGGCATGGGCAAACCGGGGAACGGGGATGAGAATGGCCGGGGATCCCCGGTTTTCCCCGCCCCCCACCGGGACCAACCCTAGTTTAAACCAATGATGTTTAAGAAAATTGATATATTTCCAGAATAAAGTCGCCACCCACCCCCAGCGACGTATGCGGACCCCTTCCTTGCCCAGGCATAAAAAGCTACCAAAAAAAACCATTATTTAGAAAAGTTTTTTCATTGATGCAACACATAAATTTAAAATAAATTATTTATGTTTAATTAGTGAACAAGAAATTAATAAAAAATTCATAACAAATGCATCAAAAATTGAACAATAAAATAAAGTAATTAAAAAATGCATAAAAACCAGAAAACTAGGGGCTTATTATTAGAGGGCGGATTTTCAAGTTTTAACATGTTTTTTTGCGAATAGATAAGAGAAGCCCAAAAATAGCATTCATTTCGAAAAATTGTACAATTAGAGCGACTTTTTAGTCAATATAAATCAATATTTTGGCATTTTTGAGAATAAATCAATATTTTGCCATTTTTCCTTAATAAATCAATATTTTGGCATTTTTCTTGAAAAAAAAAGAATTTTTAGGCCTTTTTCCAAAAATTTTTGAAAGAAATTCAATATTTCAAGCACTTTTTCCGAAAATTTGTTAAGAAAAACGCAATAAAAACGAAAAATGTACCTTTTAAATTTCAAAAAAATTTTCACCCCAAAAATGCACCCCTAAAAACTGAATTTTTCTTTGACAAAAAATCCACCCCCAAAGATTGATAATTTCCAAAAATTTTTTTACTTTTGATTTATTTTATAAAATTCAAAAACATGAGAAAAATAATACATTTACAATTGTGAGAGCAAAATTAATAAAGGTTGACGAATTTTGAAGGGTTTTACGCAAAAATTGACCCGGATTTTGACAGTTTTTGCACATTTTTTAATCAATATTTTGGCACTTTTTGGGGTTTTTGTTCAATATTTTGGGGTTTTTTGGTAAATATTTTAAGTCAATATTTCGCGTTTTTTAGTCAATATAAATCCGCGCTCTATTTTAACAAAAAGATTTAAAAAGCATAAAAATTAAATTTTAAACACATCTTAAAAATAAAACAATCAAACACGAAATTCACAAAAACCGCACGTGCAGCTTACCATGCCGAATCCAAAAGCTTTATTTTTTAGCTCGTCTGGTATGAAAATTTGTGTTCAAGAACATCAAAAATTTGTAAAAATGCACCCAAAATCATCGATCTGGCCGTTTTTGAAAAATAATTCAACAACGATTGACTTTAGTCATTTTTGAAAAAAGTCTGAAAATTTGAAATTTCGCGTTAAAAACTAAGTGAAAAAATGGCCGCGCTGAAATGGCTGGCTGGAGCTGAGATAGCCAAAATGGCGATGAGTTGGCCTGGCGGTAAAACTACCGGATTTTTTTTTTGAATTTTTCAACTTTCGAAAAATGTTAAAATAATACGCGAAAAAGGCTTTCAATCTACTTAATTAAACGTTAAAGAAGAAAAAATTAAGTATTAAGCAAATTAATGGGCTAAAAATGCCATATTTTGAGCATTTTTGGTGCATATCGATCCCATCCCTAATTATATGTAGAGAGCGGATTTTCATGTTTTAACATGTTTTTTTTGCCAATAGGGAATCACGAGAGAAGCCCAAAAATAGCATTCATTTCGAAAAATTTTAGAATTAGAGCGACTTTTTAGTCCATATAAATCCATATTTTGGCTTTTTTTGAGAATAAATCCATATTTCGCCATTTTTTCCATAATAAATCCATATTTTGGCCTTTTTGGTCAAAAATTCAAGAAAAATTCGGAGTTTTTCCCAAAATTTTTTAAGAAAATGCATTAAAAACGAAAAATATACCCCAAAAATCAAAAAAAATTTTCGAACCAAAAATGCACCCGTAAAAAATGACTTTTCTTTGACCAAAAATCCACCCCCCAAAGATCGACATTTTCCCTAAAAAATTTTATTTATATTTTTTATAAAATTTTCAAAAACAAATGAAAATAGTACATTTTCGGAAAAATTTCGGAATACGGGTAGTTCTCAAAATTTAACTTATTATATACCATTCGACTCCACTCTAAGCCTAACGCACGAATCCGTAAAAATTTTTTGGCGGAAACCACTTTGAAGCAAGTTATAGACCCGGGACTGAAGTGTCTTTTGACTGGGGACTCAGTTTTCCACGGATTGAAAAATGGGGAAAATCACTCATATAGGCTTTCAAAATTAGGAATTAGTTGATATAAAATAAAAATTAAGAATTAAACACGGTTTTTGAACCGGTTTAAATTTTGAAAATTAAGGAAAAAACAAATTTTAAGTAAAACCAGAAAAGTTAGACAGTAAGGTGGAAAATAGCAGCCAAAGTACCGCACACTCGACTACGGCGGCCAGTAGGTGGGGCGAGACTCCGGGCTCCGGAAGAAGTCCGCGCGTGACCCGGCTGGGGGTCTCGCGCGCGCCCGCTCCGCGGGTCCCCGCGCGCTCGCCCCCCAGTGGCGCTCGTCAGACTTCTTCCTCCGCCCTCCGTCTCGCCCCACTACTTGCTCCGTCTCCGCATGCTCGCTGTTGGCGGGCCGTTACACGGCCTTTCATTTTGAAATCCGCTTTTGTTACTCAAAAATCGTTCTTCCTTAATTTTCAAAATTTTAAACCGGTTCAAAAACCGTGTTTAATTCTTAATTTTTATTTTATATCAACTAATTCCTAATTTTGAAAGCCTATATGAGTGATTTTCCCCATTTTTCAATCCGTGGACAACTGAGTCCCCAGTCAAAAGACACTTCAGTCCCGGGTCTATAACTTGCTTCAAAGTGGTTTCCGCCAAAAAATTTTTACGGATTCGTACGTTAGGCTTAAATGGAGTCGAATGGTATATAATAAGTTAAATTTTGAGAACTACCCGTATTCCGAAACTTTACCTACATTTTCTATTCTGAGAGAAAAATTAACAAAAAATGACGAATTTTGAAGGATTTTACGCATAAATTATGAAGATTTAGGCCGTTTTAGCACATTTTTTTGTCCATATTTTGGCACTTTTGGGGGTTTTTGGTCCATATTTTGGGGGTTTTTAGTCCATATTTTAAGTCCATATTTGAAGTTTTTTAGTCCATATAAATCCGCTCTCTAATTATATCTATGAAATTGGCGGGATGACTTTTCATCGACGCGACATTTCATCGACTAAGCAAAAATCCGACATTTCATCGACGCGACATTTCATCGACGCAACATTTCATCAACGAAGCCAAAAAGGTAGCGAGTTGGGTATTTACCGGTATGGACAAGTGTTTTAGGGGTTTAAGGGGCCGTAAATCCGTATTTGAATTCCATTTCGACTAATAACAAAACACGGACCGAATTTTTCCCGAAAATTTAAATTTTTTAGAAATCAATTTTTGCCCCAAAGTCATTCAGCAAAGAACGATTCGATCATTACTACTTGCCTTTTGTTGTAATGGTGTTTTTTGAATGATTTTGGTTTGGTTTTGTATTTTTGAGAAATTTTTCAGAAAAGCACAGATGTTGAAATTAGGGTTGTCACCCCGACCCCGTCCCCGACCCCGACCCCGCACAAAATAGGGTCTAAAAACCCAAAAAACGGCGAAATATGGATTTATTCTCAAAAAGGCCGGAAATAGGGATTTTTAGGGACTAAAAAGTCGCTCTAATTCAAACATTTTTCGAAATGAATGCTATTTCTGGGCTTCTCTCGTCAAACCCTATCCGCAACAAAAAAAAAAAGGTTAAACCCTAAAAATCCGGACCCTAGTTATAACATATTTTTTTCGTGGATTACTTACCATGAGAGAAGCCCAAAAATAGTATTTGTTTTGAAAAATTTTTGAATTAGGGCGACTTTTTAGCACATATTAAAACATATTTTGGGGGTATTTTTTAGCATAGCTTGTTCAGAGTTTTAGCACATATTTCGCCATTTTTCAAAAAATTCCTTAATAAAAATGCAATAAAAACGAAAAATACACCCCTATGGATCGACTTTTCCTGTTTAAACTAGGGTTGGTCCGGGGGGGGGGGGGATCCCCGGTCAAACCGGGGACGGGGATTCCGTGGACGGACAAACCTGGGATCCCCGTTTTCGGGGATGAGTAAACCGGGGAACGGAGATCCCCGTACGGAGATGGGCAAAATCCATTTTAGGGGTGCTTTTTTGAAAAATTCAGAGGACTTTTCGACAGTACAACAATAATTAAAAATTATAATTAAAATTTAAAAAAAAAGAAGTTATATGTAAGCCAATATTAAAAGATAGTTTTACCAATATTATTCCAATTCAAATATATGTTCTTGAGTGAGTGAATGGCAAAGTTCTTGAGATGGTCTATAAAACAAATTTTCCGGATGAATAATATATCTAATGATAAAATATGTTTGTAATGTTGTCTATTTTCGGCCAGATTTTGAACAAAAAGTTATGCCACACTAATCAGAGCTACATTCATGGCACAGAATTTGAAACAGAAAAAATTGGGCACATACAAAGGTGTTTTTTACTAAAAAGTAATTTGAGAAGTAGAAATGGGCATCAGAAATTCAGTGAGATACTCAGAGGCATGTAAGCAGAATTCACACGGATCCCGATCATCCCAGGCTAATAAATGAATTTTCACCGGAAAGTGCCATCTTTAAGGGTGCATTTTCATCCCCGTCCCGGCGGGGATAAAGACCGAGGATCCCCGTTTTCGGGCATGGGCAAACCGGGGAACGGGGATGAGAATGGCCGGGGATCCCCGGTTTTCCCCGCCCCCCACCGGGACCAACCCTAGTTTAAACCAATGATGTTTAAGAAAATTGATATATTTCCAGAATAAAGTCGCCACCCACCCCCAGCGACGTATGCGGACCCCTTCCTTGCCCAGGCATAAAAAGCTACCAAAAAAACCATTATTTAGAAAAGTTTTTTCATTGATGCAACACATAAATTTAAAATAAATTATTTATGTTTAATTAGTGAACAAGAAATTAATAAAAAATTCATAACAAATGCATCAAAAATTGAACAATAAAATAAAGTAATTAAAAAATGCATAAAAACCAGAAAACTAGGGGCTTATTATTAGAGGGCGGATTTTCAAGTTTTAACATGTTTTTTTGCGAATAGATAAGAGAAGCCCAAAAATAGCATTCATTTCGAAAAATTGTACAATTAGAGCGACTTTTTAGTCAATATAAATCAATATTTTGGCATTTTTGAGAATAAATCAATATTTTGCCATTTTTCCTTAATAAATCAATATTTTGGCATTTTTCTTGAAAAAAAAAGAATTTTTAGGCCTTTTTTCCAAAAATTTTTGAAAGAAATTCAATATTTCAAGCACTTTTTCCGAAAATTTGTTAAGAAAAACGCAATAAAAACGAAAAATGTACCTTTTAAATTTCAAAAAAATTTTCACCCCAAAAATGCACCCCTAAAAACTGAATTTTTCTTTGACAAAAAATCCACCCCCAAAGATTGATAATTTCCAAAAATTTTTTTACTTTTGATTTATTTTATAAAATTCAAAAACATGAGAAAAATAATACATTTACAATTGTGAGAGCAAAATTAATAAAGGTTGACGAATTTTGAAGGGTTTTACGCAAAAATTGACCCGGATTTTGACAGTTTTTGCACATTTTTTAATCAATATTTTGGCACTTTTTGGGGTTTTTGTTCAATATTTTGGGGTTTTTTGGTAAATATTTTAAGTCAATATTTCGCGTTTTTTAGTCAATATAAATCCGCGCTCTATTTTAACAAAAAGATTTAAAAAGCATAAAAATTAAATTTTAAACACATCTTAAAAATAAAACAATCAAACACGAAATTCACAAAAACCGCACGTGCAGCTTACCATGCCGAATCCAAAAGCTTTATTTTTTAGCTCGTCTGGTATGAAAATTTGTGTTCAAGAACATCAAAAATTTGTAAAAATGCACCCAAAATCATCGATCTGGCCGTTTTTGAAAAATAATTCAACAACGATTGACTTTAGTCATTTTTGAAAAAAGTCTGAAAATTTGAAATTTCGCGTTAAAAACTAAGTGAAAAAATGGCCGCGCTGAAATGGCTGGCTGGAGCTGAGATAGCCAAAATGGCGATGAGTTTGGCCTGGCGGTAAAACTACCGGATTTTTTTTTTGAATTTTTCAACTTTCGAAAAATGTTAAAATAATACGCGAAAAAGGCTTTCAATCTACTTAATTAAACGTTAAAGAAGAAAAAATTAAGTATTAAGCAAATTAATGGGCTAAAAATGCCATATTTTGAGCATTTTTGGTGCATATCGATCCCATCCCTAATTATATGTAGAGAGCGGATTTTCATGTTTTAACATGTTTTTTTTGCCAATAGGGAATCACGAGAGAAGCCCAAAAATAGCATTCATTTCGAAAAATTTTAGAATTAGAGCGACTTTTTAGTCCATATAAATCCATATTTTGGCTTTTTTGAGAATAAATCCATATTTCGCCATTTTTCCATAATAAATCCATATTTTGGCCTTTTTGGTCAAAAATTCAAGAAAAATTCGGAGTTTTTCCCAAAATTTTTTAAGAAAATGCATTAAAAACGAAAAATATACCCCAAAAATCAAAAAAAAATTTTCGAACCAAAAATGCACCCGTAAAAAATGACTTTTCTTTGACCAAAAATCCACCCCCCAAAGATCGACATTTTCCCTAAAAAATTTTATTTATATTTTTTATAAAATTTTCAAAAACAAATGAAAATAGTACATTTTCGGAAAAATTTCGGAATACGGGTAGTTCTCAAAATTTAACTTATTATATACCATTCGACTCCACTCTAAGCCTAACGCACGAATCCGTAAAAATTTTTTGGCGGAAACCACTTTGAAGCAAGTTATAGACCCGGGACTGAAGTGTCTTTTGACTGGGGACTCAGTTTTCCACGGATTGAAAAATGGGGAAAATCACTCATATAGGCTTTCAAAATTAGGAATTAGTTGATATAAAATAAAAATTAAGAATTAAACACGGTTTTTGAACCGGTTTAAATTTTGAAAATTAAGGAAAAAACAAATTTTAAGTAAAACCAGAAAAGTTAGACAGTAAGGTGGAAAATAGCAGCCAAAGTACCGCACACTCGACTACGGCGGCCAGTAGGTGGGGCGAGACTCCGGGCTCCGGAAGAAGTCCGCGCGTGACCCGGCTGGGGGTCTCGCGCGCGCCCGCTCCGCGGGTCCCCGCGCGCTCGCCCCCCAGTGGCGCTCGTCAGACTTCTTCCTCCGCCCTCCGTCTCGCCCCACTACTTGCTCCGTCTCCGCATGCTCGCTGTTGGCGGGCCGTTACACGGCCTTTCATTTTGAAATCCGCTTTTGTTACTCAAAAATCGTTCTTCCTTAATTTTCAAAATTTTAAACCGGTTCAAAAACCGTGTTTAATTCTTAATTTTTATTTTATATCAACTAATTCCTAATTTTGAAAGCCTATATGAGTGATTTTCCCCATTTTTCAATCCGTGGACAACTGAGTCCCCAGTCAAAAGACACTTCAGTCCCGGGTCTATAACTTGCTTCAAAGTGGTTTCCGCCAAAAAATTTTTACGGATTCGTACGTTAGGCTTAAATGGAGTCGAATGGTATATAATAAGTTAAATTTTGAGAACTACCCGTATTCCGAAACTTTACCTACATTTTCTATTCTGAGAGAAAAATTAACAAAAAATGACGAATTTTGAAGGATTTTACGCATAAATTATGAAGATTTAGGCCGTTTTAGCACATTTTTTTGTCCATATTTTGGCACTTTTGGGGGTTTTTGGTCCATATTTTGGGGGTTTTTAGTCCATATTTTAAGTCCATATTTGAAGTTTTTTAGTCCATATAAATCCGCTCTCTAATTATATCTATGAAATTGGCGGGATGACTTTTCATCGACGCGACATTTCATCGACTAAGCAAAAATCCGACATTTCATCGACGCGACATTTCATCGACGCAACATTTCATCAACGAAGCCAAAAAGGTAGCGAGTTGGGTATTTACCGGTATGGACAAGTGTTTTAGGGGTTTAAGGGGCCGTAAATCCGTATTTGAATTCCATTTCGACTAATAACAAAACACGGACCGAATTTTTCCCGAAAATTTAAATTTTTTTAGAAATCAATTTTTGCCCCAAAGTCATTCAGCAAAGAACGATTCGATCATTACTACTTGCCTTTTGTTGTAATGGTGTTTTTTGAATGATTTTGGTTTGGTATTTTTGAGAAATTTTTCAGAAAAGCACAGATGTTGAAATTAGGGTTGTCACCCCGACCCCGTCCCCGACCCCGACCCCGCAAATTTAGGCCATTTTTCGGGGTTTTCCCCGACCCCGACAGTCCCGCCCCCGAAAAACCCCGAACCCCATCCCCGACTCGGGGTCGGGGTTAGCATACACCCCTAAAGATGGCATCATTGAGTGACAAAATTCATTTTTTCGTAGGGTTTGACTGTGGTCTTGCGTACTTTTTGACAAAAAATTTATTGAACTTTTACAATAACGGACTATAATAAAATTAGTGGCTTGGTGGTATGTCTGCCCGGCGAGTAAAGTGTTCATTTAGGTTCGAACCCGCTTGAATGCAAGCACTTATTTAGGTTTATTTGGCCTTTATTCACCCCCAATAATGGAACTTATTTAATAAACTTCCAAAAATTTTTTAAATTAAAATGCGTGCAAAAGATGAATTTTTGAATAATTCATCACTAGCGATGGGATTTTTAGGTTTTTGCCTATTTTCTGTTTTGGGATTTTTGGCGACTTTTTTGAACTATTGTGCATATTTCAAGCTTTTTTAAATTTCTTAAGAAAAATTAAATAAAATTCGGATTTATCTTGCCAAGACCACTAATTTTTTAAAAAATTTTCATAAAATATACAATAAAATTCGATTTTTTTTTTTGTCAGGATCCTTGATAGAATTTCGTGCTTTTTTAGACGCGTATTTTGCAGATTTCTTGCCTAAAAGTACACTCCTAAAAAGCTTCAAAAAAGTACCGCATTTTTAAAATTTTGGTGCAAATCCCTTAACAAATTAGTCAAAAATTCAAAATTTTTCTCGGCGGCGCCTATCGGCACCGCCGACCCCCCCCCCCCCCCCCACGCACCCAAAAGCTTTAAGCCTAAGAAGGGCCACTGAAGCAAAAAATGACGATTTATCAACAATATTTTATTAAAATAAATTATTTTAATAAAATAATTTTTTTTAGTCACAAAAAAAATTTCAATTTTACTTCGATTTTCGATGTTCCTTTTAATTTTCGTATAAGAACAAATTAAAAAAATTATTGGCTCTAATGTCAATAAATTTTGGAAATTATTCAAAAAAACAAAAATTTGACCTTTAAAATTTTGAGGAAAAATTTAAAAAAAACCCCGCAACCCCGACCCCGACCGATTTGGGTAACCCCGACCCCGACAGTCCCGCCCCCGAAAAACCCCGACCCCGCAATTCCCAACCCCGCACGCGGGGTGACAACCCTAGTTGAAATCATAAACAGATGATGATATGATGAATCTGAATGTCATATTCGTGATCAGCAACCTTGATAACCCCCGAACGAGGAATTTTTTTTTTGGTTTTTTGTTTAGTCGATGAAATATATTGGCGTCGATGAAATGTCGTATTTTCGCTTAGTCGATGAAATGTTGCGTCGATGAAATGTCGTATTTTGGCTTAGTCGATGAAATGTCGGATTTTTGCTTCGTCGATGAAATGTTGCGTCGATGAAATGTCGGTCGATGAAATGTCGTATTTTGGCTTAGTCGATGAAATGTCGGATTTGGCTTAGTCGATGAAATGTCGCGTCGATGAAATGTCGGCACCCCATGAAATTGGCTAACAGATACACCGGTAATAGTAAAGATTGTGCCCCCCCATTTTCCAAAAAAAAACAAATATTTTTCTAAGTCCACAAAAAGATTTTTCTAGGGGTATTCGTGGGTGTAGAATCAAAATCTGACATTAGTTTCGATCAATTTCGAACCCCGGATCTGAACGACCAATTTCTAAGCTAAAATTGATTTTTGAAAATTTTTGAATTTTCAAAAAATTGTTCGAATTCAATGGAAATATTTTTTTAACGGAAAACGGAAAAAAGGGCCAAAAACAACGGAAAAACGGAAAACGGAAAAATTTTTAAATAAAATAAAATAATTATTTTTTTTTAAATAATTTATTTTATAAATATTTTTTGAAATATTAACAGTAATTATTTTTAAAAATTTTGAAGGATTTCTTTTTTTCAGCGGCCTTCTAATTCTATTTTAAGCTTTTAGGGAGGAGGGGGTCGGCGGGGAGTCGTTCAACTGGGCGCTCACGACTGGGCGCTCACGACTGGGCGCTCACGACTGGGCGCCGGGTACAACTGGGCGCTCACAACTGGGCGCCCAGTATAAAAGGGTCATCTGGGCGCCCGTTGAATTTTTTTTTAATTTTTCAAAATTTTGAAAATCAATGAGCTATAAGGGGTACTCGGTGTTATGTGACAACCAAAAATTTTGACAGAAAGGTGGTTCCGGGGGTTGTAGGGGTCGTAGAATCGGTTTCGAACACCGAATTCTAACAATTTTCGAAATTTCAGAAACGTGCAAAATAATTTATGCATGAACCCAAAAAGGTTAATCTTCAAAAAACCTAAGCCAGGGTGGCTTACTAAAAATTTTTTTTTAAATTATCGGGACCGCAATCCTTAAAGATTGACGTCAATTTGATTGTATTTTTGTTTTTTATGAAGATTTCAGCATAAAATTATCTGGAAAAAATTTAGAAATTTTTGAAAAAAATATTTAAAAAAGGAAATATTGGCGCCCGTCTTTTATAATGGGCGCCCAGTCGTGAGCGCCCAGTTGTGAGCGCCCAGTCGTACCCGGCGCCCAGTCGTGAGCTGCGACTAATTCGCGCTACATGCGGTGATTTTCTTCAAATTTCTACCACCTCTAGAAAACCGCTGCGGTGCATTTCGCCTACGTACCATTTCGCCTACAAAGCTAAAAAGTACCACTTCGCCTACAAAGCAGAAAAGTACCACTTTGCCTACGTACCATTTCGCCTACACAGCCAAAAAGCACAATTTCGCCTACAAATTTTTAAAATCAATTTTTTTAACATTTCCTTGACACTTGATGGCTTATTTGGTTAGATCGACAGCAAAAGCTTTGTATAGATCAATCCTCGCACACGTATAATTGATTTATAGATAAAGGAAAATGAATCTTAGAAATTTGTCGCGCAACAAAGTTGAGGCCTGCAGAAGAAGAATAAGCCGTACATTGCGGTAAAGCAAAGTACAGTTCGAGAAGAAGAACAACAACATCAGTCAACGCTTCATGCGAGGTTTTTCTTCGACTTTCGCGACCAAATCAAGGCGACGTTGTGCGTTTTTGCGATTTGAAAGGTTAGTTCTATGTGACCGTTTCTGGTTTGCAAATTTTGGGTTTCGGTAACCTGTATTTCATTGACCCGATTTTTTTAATGAAGTTTATGCAATTCTAAGAAATACTCGGGGGGGGGGGGGTTATCGAGGTCGCTGATCACGAATGACATCAGATTCGTCATATGACATCTTCTGATCCAAGATTTCTACATTTTTTGAAGAAAAAAAACTTGTTTTCAAAGTCGAAAATGGTGTTTCTAGGGGTATTGCAGGTCTTAAGAATCCGAATCTGGCCTCCAATTTGACCAATCCCTAACCCCGGACCCGAATTCTATCGATCCTATCTCTCTAAAACAAGTTCGAATTTCTGTTTTTACTAGTATCTCTAGAAATTTTTTCTTCGTTTTTTTTGTACATTAATTAGTGAACCCCCAAAGCTTTTTCAGTTACGACAGAGGCCGCACTATTCGGCCAAAATGCAACTTCCCAATCACTCTACACCGCTGCTGAAGCTGACAGGGAATTGGCCAATGGCACACTTTATTTGGACTCGATCAAATAATTTCACTTTGTATCATTTCTTTGTAGTCTATGGAATGAGTTGATAAAATTGAAGCTTAATCTTTTGCGCATTACAAAATGCGTAAATCGTGTGTCAAAGAAAATTTTTAAAAAAATTGGCGAAATGGTATATTTTGGCTGTGTAGGCAAAATGGTACGTAGGCGAAATGGTACGTGTCCGGTAATTCCGACAGTAAGTAATTTCGACAGTGGGTAATTTCGACAGTAAAATTCGACAGTGGTCATTTTCGACAGTGGATAATTTCGACAGTGAACTATTTTTTTTTATTTTACCGTTTTTCACCACTTCCGACAGTGAGTACTTTCGACAAAGGGTAATTTCGACAGTGACTAGATTTTTTTAAAACAAATTGTTAAATGGAATAAAGATTTGTGCCTGCTTAATTTTTTAGAAATGAAAATAGTAGGAAACAGCGCGGAGGTAGGCAAGCGGTTCGCGGTTGTTAAAATCCGCGAAAAGAGCAGTCAAATTGTTGTCTTGACCAACATATTTCCCTTTTCGGATTTGATGAGGACCACGAATGCCATCTGCTGGCGCCGCATGAAAAGCGGCTAATCTATCTGCCCACATTCCATCTTCCTCTAACAATTTTGTACAAAAGGCAAATGATTATGTTCGGAACTTTATTCTTCACATTGCTGGTCAAATACCAGATAAGGAAAACCCATTTATGCAAAATTCTTGAAATAACAAACGGGTGGAGGTCAACCAGCAGCATCTCAATGTGAGTTTGCAAACAAATGCTGCAATAGGCACTATATATTTTTTTGTACTGTCGAAATTACCAGACATGATTTTGATTTGTATTTTAAAATTTATGATTACTGTCGAAATTACCTATTAAGACAGTCAAAGTTGGAAGAATAGTTTACTGTCAAAATTACCCATTGTAGAAAGTACTCACTGTCGCAAGTGGTGAAAAACGGTAAAATAAAAAAAAATAGTTCACTGTCGAAATTATCCACTGTCGAAAATGACCACTGTCGAATTTTACTGTCGAAATTACCCACTGTCGAAATTACTTACTGTCGGAATTACCTAGCGCCAAATGGTATATAGGCGAAATGATACTTTTCTGCATTGTAGGCGAAGTGGTACTTTTTAGCCTTGTAGGCGAAATGGTACATAGGCGAAGTGTTACTTTTCTGCTTTGTAGGCGAAGTGGTACATTTTGGCTGTGTAGGCGAAGTGGTACATAGGCGAAATGCAGTCGCGCCAAAATGTTCATTATTTTATAGAATTTTGATTAAAATGCGTAAAAGTCCGTCAACATAATTTTTGAATTTAGCGTTTTTTTTCTTCACTTTTTTTCGTGTCGATAATCTTGTCGAAATGTTCCAGCGGTAATGACTAGGGCTGCGATTTATATGGACAAAAAATCTCGAAATATGGCCATAAAATATGGATGAAAAATTGCGAAATATGGACCAAATATGGGCAAAAAGCAAAAAATGGACAAGATTTCCTAATAGAAGTAATAAAAGCAATAAAAATTTTTATATGTAAATTAAAGGCATTTCAGAGAAAATTTTTGAAAATGCGTGGAATTTTAAAAATGTTTATGTTTTTGGTGGCAGAATTTTTCGTTGCAAAAGTCAATTTTTAGGGGTGCATTTTTTGAAAATTTTGAAAAAGTCAATTTTTAGGGGTGCATTTTTTGAAAATTTTGAAAAAGTCGATCTTTAGGGATGTATTTTTTGTTTTTATTGCATTTTTGTTAAGGAATTTTTGAAAAATGGCAAAATATGGAAAAAATATGGAATATGGATAAAAATCGCGAAATATGGAAAAATATGGAAAATATGGATTATAAAATGGGCTCTAGAAGCTCCGCCCAAAGCTAAAAACACTATTTATGGCATTTATACGCTGTTCCGAGTGCGCAAAAAAAATATGGATTTCCATACAAATCGCAGCCCTAATAATGACTAGAGCTAGAGTGCGGCGCGGGATTGATCCCGCGCGGGATTGCGGGATCCCGCGCCGCAATCCCGCTTGCGATTTGCGGGATTGCGGGATTTGCGGGATTAATCCCGCAAATCCGATCCCGCACGAGATTTTGATCTGCAATCCCGCAGCGGGATCCGCAAATTGGTATGCTGATCCCGCAATTGGAAATTTTGTTAGTGAATAATGTCAGTTTATTCAAAATTAGGATAGACGTTTTGCCAAAATTTTCAAATTAAAAGACTCGATGCTCACAAATTACACAAGTGGCGTACCATAAAAAGGAATTTTTGATAAAGAGGCAGATATCGTCTGGTGTAGTGGTGAGTGATGTATTTCGGAAGTGTTGTGGGTGTGGGTTCAAATCCCTACTGTGTAAATTGCTTTTTTACGTCTTTTGATGAGGATTTGTATGTAGGAAACAAGTTCTTAAATTTTGATAATTTTTAAAAAGTTTTTGGGCGCCTTTTTACAACTTTATGTAATTTTCATTTTTTGGTTGGACGAAATTAAAAAAGCATATTAGGGTGGATCTTTTGTTTTACCTATAAAATTGGTAAATAAATTGAGTCAAAAATTCCAAAAATTTTCCCCGGCGGCGCCTATCGGCACCGCCGACCACTTGCTCAGCCCCAGCAGCAGAAGTGTAGCCAGAATTTCAAAAAAATTTGATGCTGCCTTGATCATTACAAAAAAAAATACCCCCCCCCCATTGTCAATCACGGTTAATCACAATCCCGGTCCCGGCCCTAGTTACAAGTAGTCTTGGATAAATAAGAGCTTCAAATGATACAAATTGAACAATTCGGTCCAGTTTAAAAGGTATTTTGATTTTTTTGGTAAAATAAAAAAATCCCGCAATCCCGCGCGGGATCCCGCAAATTTAAAATGCGGGATTTGCGGGATTCCGATCCCGCACGAGATTTTGATCTACAATCCCGCAGCGGGATCCGCAATTCCGATTTTGCCGCACTCTATTCTGAACCACTTATGCCAAATGGCGGACATTGCCCGTAGTTAGAGATATTACATAAATACAGACAAATCGTTTCGATACTCGCGGTAATTCATTGTTTGAACAAAGAAAAATCGAGTGGCAGACAGCGTGTGGGCAGACATTATATCCTCACCATTGAATTTCCTTTCGGGTTTGAAAGCTTGTAACACAGGCTAATGATTATATTTCGTGACGAAATTTTGCAGACGTGCCTCTAGTGCTTCCTTCTTACCCCTTCCAAAATTTGGTGGAGCTTGGAGTATTTTGAAAAAATTTGGTCTGAAAAATCTAAACCTTTTTGACTATAACTCGTGAAGGAAAGCATAAAAAGTAATTTCTAAGCATTGAGCTATTCCTTATTTTGTTTTCTGAAGTTGGCGAAAATTTGAGAAAAATCTGTCGGATTTAATGGAAGTTTTCCGGATCGAAGTGCTTGTCAATTTTTTACTGAAGAAAATAACTCAAAATGCTGTTTATCGACACGATTACATTAATTTAATGTTCTTTATCCTGTGTCCGTTTTTTGCAAGATTTGGCCGAAGCGGGCCACTACCGTCCCGCCACTACCGTCCCAGCCACTACCGTCCCGCCACTACCGTCCCGAGCCACTACCGTCCCAGGCCATTACCGTCCCGGCCATTACCGTCCCAACCAAAAATATTTTCTAGATTTTACAGTTAACAAAATTTTATCAGGTAATGAAGCATCGAGTACTCCATTAAGATTTTCGGGCAGAAAATTTTCGAGAGCGGCCAGTGCTGGCCACGAAATACACAAAAAAAAAATTTTTTTTAAGTTGACAAAAAGTTTGTGTTAGGGGTATACAAGGGCATAGTATCTGAATCTGACCAATTTCGAACCCTGGACCCGGATTCGAACAATTTTTCGAAAATTCAAAATAGTTTTTCAAAGGAATTTCTGGGGCGTAAAACCGATTAAGAAGCATGAATCGGGTCCGGGATTTAGAATTGGGCAAAATGGAGGCCAGATTCGGATTCTACGCCCTTGTATACCCCTAACACAACTTTTTGTCGACTTAAAAATTGTTTTTGTTTTTTTGGTATTTCGTGGTTTTTGGCGGATTGGGTGTTTTGTGGCTTGGGAGTTTCGTTGGCGCGCCGAAAATTTAACTTTGGTTTATATTTACTCAAATTTTGCGGTTCAAAAAAAATTGGTTGGGACGGTAGTGGCCGGGACGGTAATGGCCTGGGACGGTAGTGGCTCGGGACGGTAGTGGCGGGACGGTAGTGGCCGGGACGGTAGTGGCGGGACGGTAATGACCCCTACTCAGATTTGGCATAGGTGGAACACTATAACTTACGCCCCAATAACTTTGGAAATAGCAAAATTGCGCGCGTGGTGAAGTGGATTTCAAAAAATGTTGGCATACTGTATTACACAACACAAACAGTGCATTTTTGCTCTGAGCCAGGGGTTCGAACCCCGTAGACTGCAAGGATGAATTTCACCGATTTTTCGATAAAACAGTTATGGATTGGTTAAAAAAGATTTTTAAAAATTCTAAAAAAATAAACAAATGCTAATAGACAACATAGTAACAGTTTTTGAACCATAAATACCATTTTACAAATTTTTTCGCCACCCCATAAAGTTCGAGCAGTTCAACCAACTGGGCATGCAAAACAAAGTTCACCAGCACGTTCAGCACCCCGAAAAACCTTTAGGTGCACAAAATAAGCAAGATTCCAAGAAAATACAGCTCCCAGAAGGCTACAAAAAAATGTTGTCAAAAAAAAACGTGAATTTTTGCCCAATTGACAGTTAAAGCAGTTTTTCTGACTTGGAACTACTTTATTCATGTGCTGTCCAGATGAACGTCGACTCTCCTTCCTCTTTCGTCGTTTTGCCGCCCTTTTCTCAGCTCCAATTTTTTGATTTTCGTTCTTTTTTTGAAGAATTTCAAAATTTTTACTTTGATAATTGAAAAAAGTGATCTTAAAACTTGATTTGAGCTAAGAAAACTTAGCACTGGGTGGGGGAATTTGTTTCTGAGCTCTGTGCAAAAAAATTAGGCAAATCGGTGTGTTTAATCAAAAAATCTTGTGTTCGAAGTGCGACCAACTCGGTTTCTGCTGTAATTTTTGTTTTGAATTGACATAACGCCAACGCTCAATGCCATATTTAATTGCTATTTCCTTCGTTAAGTTATAGTGTGGAACAAAACCGTTATAAATTATAAAAAAAATTTCGGACTCGCCAACAACAAAATCTTATACGCCTGGCATAATTACCTGCTTTTTTTCTCAACAAATTTGCTCAAAATGGTGAAAAGTGGTGATAAATATGCTAGTTAATGATTGTTCGAACAATTTTAGATTAAATTAAAGGCTTAAAAAACCGCCACCTTTTTGGCCACGTTTTTGACAAATTTTGTTACGTTTTTTCCACGTTTTTAAACTCGTGTGCCACGTTTTTGGGTTTTGCCAATAACACCCCTGTTCTCTCATGGTAAGGAATCCACGAAAAAAATATGTTAAAACATAAAAATCCGGGTCCTAGTAATAACAAAGTATGTAATTATTAATATTGTAATTGATAAGTGGAAGTGCACCGAGACAGAAAGAACAAAGGAACTTTTTTCCAATTTTTTAAAACTCCATGTGCGGTGAGACTGAATTTTTTCATAAAAAGGTTAACCCCACAAATTATACCTGATTTATAGGGCCGAGATGCTTGTCCGAACTATTGAGCTCTTAAAAATAACATTCAAAAATTTATGATTCGCTCTGTTGAGATGCTCTGGTTAGAATTTCTTTCTAAATTGTGGTGTTTTGTGTTTGCTAATTTTGAATATATAAAACTGGAAGACCCAAAAGTATTGTACAAAAATGGGCTTGGACCAAACAAAATTTGGTCAAAACTTTTGGGTTTTGGTTTTTTTGGGATTTACTCCAATTTGAACCAAAACCCAAAACTTTTGCTTGTGGACGAAATGTCGTTTTTGCCTTTATAGACGAAATGTCGTATTTTGGCTTAATGGACGAAATGTCGTCTGGACAAAATGTCGTTTTTGCCTTTATGGACGAAATGTCGTATTTTGGCTTAATGGACGGAATGTCGCCTGGACGAAATGTCGTTTTTGCCTTTATAGACGAAATGTCGTATTTTGGCTTAATGGACGAAATGTCGTCTGGACAAAATGTCGTATTTTGGCTTAATGGACGGAATGTCGCCTGGACGAAATGTCGGTGGACGAAATGTCGTCTGGACGAAATGTCATTTTTGCCTTTATGGACGAAATGTCGTATTTTGGCTTAATGGACGAAATGTCATCCTGCCTTTGCGACTTTTGCAAACAATCTTAATATTTTTCAAGTTTTTAAAAAAAATAGATAACAATTCACAAGTTTTTCTTCATTTTTTGGTTGGACAAAAGGAGGCATGCCCTCTCCGAGATAAACTTTAAGAAAAAAAACCATAGGCGGGACCCTTTTGTTTTGAAATATTCGTAATTTTTGGACCATTTTTCTTAACAAATCATGTTAAATTTCAAAAATTTCCCCGGCGGCGCCTCTCGACACCGCCGGACCCCTCCCCATCCCTAAAAGCTTCAAAAAATTACCATATTATTCCGCCTGCCAAAAGTAAAACAGAATTCTCAAAATTAACAGATGATTCAATCGATGTTTAAGACAACAAGCAGGGTTCCCAAATGAAAATTTTCAAAAGCCTCATTTGGCAAGCAAAAAAGCCTCATTTGGGACCAAAAAACCTCATTTTGCTAAAATCATGTTTTTTTTTTGCGCGCGGTTTTCCCAAATAATTTTTTTTAGTGGGGAGGCCGTCGGCGGTGCCGATAGGCGCCGCCGAGAAAAATTTCGAATTTTTGACTCAATTTGGTAACAGATTTGCAACAAAATTTGCAGAAAATGTGATGCTTTTTTGCATTAAAAAATGGAAAATGAGGTTTTTTTTTATTAGGAAAATTCCCAATTATTTCAAACCAGAACAAGCTTTTTCATTCAAAATGAAAAAAACAGAGAAAAATGGATGAACATTACGCCAAATATTCAAAATTTAATATAAATATTTATTTTATCACGAAATTTCCAAAAAGCCTCAAAAAACCTCATCAAACTCCAAAAAACCACAGAATGAGGCTAAACCTCATTTTAAAAATTTAGCATCATTGGACTATCAAAAAACCACAAAATGAGGCTAAAACCTCAGATTTGGGAACCCTGACAACAAGGAAGATGATTTTGAATATAAAAAAAAATTGTTTCATCTTTAACCATTACACAAAAAATTATTCCGTTTCCGGTTCGAGATGCTGGTCCCGGTCCCGATCCCGGCTTTCAGGGTCCGGGTTAATCCCGGTCCCGGTTTTTCCCAAAAATCCCGGTCCCGACCTACTCTAGTTTTGCGAGGGCGTTTTGGTAAAATGGCCTTATTCTGTTGAATATCTTGCCTTTTCGTTGTAATTTTGTGGCTTTTTTGAAAGATTTTACGGCTAAAATAGATTTTGGGGAAAATGTGCGAATTCGGGGTTTGAATAGGTCAAAACTAATGTCAGATTTTCCACCCAAAATGATTGTCAAATATCTCGAAATGTCACAAAACAAAACAAAAACGGCCGCTAAAAGGCAAAAGCTTTTTTTTCGCCGGTTTCCGATATACCGGACGCCTTGCGAAGGCCGAATAAGAGACAGAAATAAGTGATCAGATCGAAGAAAAACATTTGCATGGGCGAGGGAAGCTAAATTTTGAATTTGATAGCACTTGCATTGACCTTCTTCTCACCGTCAGCCATATCGGCGCAATAATTCGCAAATTCGGCGGGTCGATGGTGGAGAAAATGGTTTTGTCCAACAGTTTCCATGCCGCTTTAACGTTGCTTGAAGTAAAAATGTAGCAATTAGAAAAAACTCAATCAACAAATATTACATAGATGTTTCTAGGGTGAAAATATGCGTAGAACATGAATCCAAGCTCAGATATTGCAAATTCCGAGCCCGAATTCAAACATTTTTCGAAATTTCAGACGCGTAAAATAATTTATGGAAATGCACGAAAATATTATTAATATGTAATGATAAAGCAAAACAATTCACATGCATTTTTTTACTCTAGAAAACACATTTAAAATTTTTAATTTTTTTTGTCGGGACCCCAATTTCAAAGGATTGCCGGAAAATTGAGAGATTTTCTGACCGACAAAATCGTTGGACAGAGAAATTTTTCATTTTTTTCCTCATATTTTTTTACGACGTCGTTTGGCGATTTTGATGTAACCGCACCGTATGTGAAAAATAAAAATTTCTGAAATTAAAAAATGCAAATTAACCTTATAGGAATTTAAATAAAAATGGGATCATCCCAATCGAATCCTGCGGACTGGACGCCAGTCACTCCCTGTGACTGCGGGTGCCAACATTATCGTGCCGTTAAAATAGAAGTCCGTTCACACCCAATGCTGCTCCCCACCGAAATTATTATTGACTCCGTCACTATTGTGGATAAGATGCAAAAATATTTTTATAATTCCTTAATAATTTACAGGGCAGGAAGGACGCCTCCCACCACGCGGTTTTGGTTTATGTTGTCTGCAGCGTGTGTGGGAAAGCGCTCCGGCGCACCTACGACATTGCCAGAGAAGGCAAATTTGGACGGTATTTTTTTTGCGAATATCCGACTTGGAAATTTTTTTTTAGAATTTTCAACATTTTTGTTTAGGCGCCGTCGAGAAAATTTTGAATTTTTGGCTCAATTTGTTGAGATTTTCAACCAAAATTTTAAATACGGTAGTTTTTTTGAAGATAGCGATAAGCTTTTGCCTTTTAAGCTTCCACTCATTGCATGCTTTCAATTGATACCGTAAATATTTGATTTGGTTAAATTTTAAAAAACTTATAACGAAAAAACGTTAAAAAGGGGGAACGAATCGTCCTCCGTCCAATTTACCGGTGGGATTTTTTCGGAAAATCCGAAACCGGAAGGCTCAAACAACCCGGATTCCGGTCCGGCCCCTAATATCTCGAGTATTTTAGTTGGGGTTATTACCGCCGATACTACAAAGTATGTGCGGGCGCCACACTGGATGTTTCTTATGAAAAAGTGGAGGACGTTTTTCGTGGTATGTGGGAGCAATATAATTTGCTTCGCGCAAACTGCCAACATTGGTCACGCGATTTCTATAATCGGTATAAGTTGCTGTCTTCTTCTATTTTGTTTAGCACGATTTTATTACTTTTTTTTTAAAGCATTAATCAATTTTATATTTAGTTGTTTGTGAATGAATAAAGAAGCTTGATGAATTAAAAACAATTATTTTTTGAATACATTTTGCGCTAAAATTGTTTTTCGGGCAAAAATGCCCTATTCTTCATTTGGGGAGAGGGTGAAAATCAAAATGCGAAAATAAAGATGAAGGCACACACAAAGACAAATCTCCAATCAGCAGCAGCGACGGGATTATGAATCGAAGTTTTTGCCGATTCATTGTAAAATCGGACATTTCGCCAATCTGGAGGGCATTTTTGCATTCCCACCGATGTTTGGGATGAGTGAGTGTATCGATCAAACGCCATCAACAAGCACATGCCATAATCTTACATCAACAACAACAACACTAAGCCAAACGGGCCAAAAATGCTTCGTATAAATTATTATAACAATGCCAACAAAATAAAACAAAAAAATATGCCGCCAGCGGCGTTAAGCAAACGCGCCCTTCACAAATTCGGACATCGCCGTGTTGTCATCGAACAGTTGGGCGTGTGTGTTGTGCGCTTGCTGCTGCAATTTGTGCAATCGGTCCAACTGTTCCGTGAGCCGGCGGTTGTTAAGCACGTTCACATCATCCTGAACACCTTCTGCTGTTGTTGTTCTGGTTCCGCAGTCTGATGATGCCATCGCCACAAAAGTTATTTGAAAAAAGTATAATGTTTGTGCCACCTCCCACGGACCTCATCAACCGACGCGTCCATTGGTTGCTGCGCAACTGCTGCTGGTCCGTCGTCGTCCTCCGTTTGCCCTCAGAATGCCCCTTTCGTCTCCGTCCTCCAGCTGTGCCTGTTCCATGGTAGAAAAAGTGCCTTCCATGCCATCGTCGGAGGTTTCGTTGTTGTTGCCACCTTTCCTCAGTTCGTCCACCATTTCCTTGTCGAATGCGAAGCTCTGAAGTCTCGGGATTTTTATTAAAGATTATTTTTTGATGTTTTTTGGTGGGTTACATACATGGCCAAGGGGGCCCCCCCCCCACCACGCCGCACTCGGGCACCTCCCCACTATACAACCTCGCACCAAAATTTTGAAAAAAAATTTTTCTTAATGTAAGGATAAATTAAAGAGAGAAACAACATCGCAAGTACCAAAAATTGTAAAATTCTGACCAATTTTCTTCCAAATGGCGTTAAAATCTTTGAAAATTTTCCCGGCGGCGCATATCGGCGCCACCGGACCTCTCCCATTCTCTTAAAAAACTTTAAAAAATTGCGTTTTTTAAATCTTCGTTGCAAATCTCTTATAAAATTTTCTCGGCGTTGCCTATCGGCACCGCCGACCCGCCCGCCCCCTCGTCTGAAAAACTTTGAAAAAATAGCGCAAAAACACGGATGGCGCTCAGTAGGTCTGCCATTTGAGCGCCGGCGCTCTGGTGTACAACCTCGCACGCGAATCTTGGTCGACCCTACCCCTACCCCCCCTAACATCGCAGCGCTCAAGCCGACCCCCCCCCCCTTGGCTATCTATGGTGGGTTAAAAATTTCACATTTATTGTGCCAACAGTGGGCAAAAAGAATGGTGCCGCCTTGAGCTTCTTGGGCGGCTCCGTCGGTTTGTTCCGTCGTCGAATGTGCTCCAGGTGAGGCAGTCCTGCCCAACGCGCGGGCGCCAGTCCGGACGTGTGTACAGCGACGGGTCCAGCTGAGGCCGCTCAGGCAGTTCAGCGCCGACCTCCAACGACAGTGTTGACAGAGAGGCGACTAAACAATAAAAGGGGACACAGAATAATAAAATGTGCCGCAATTGTTGCAGAAAAGCTGTCGCCATGCATGCACACACCTCCATCTTCCTCCTCTTCGTCTATCAAAATCGCCCGCTCCCGGTCGTCCTGCTTCATCTCCTCCTTTTCAACATTTTCTATTCGTTTCTCCACTTCTTCCTCCTCCCCTGCCTGTGATTGCTGGTCCTCACTGTCATCATGTGCTCCGTGACCTTGTACTACTGCTTCAACTTCTTCCCCGACTTCTTGTTGCGGATCCTCACCAATGATTGGGGCAGTTCCAAGAAGTGCCGTAATCGCAGCAATGGCTGCGCCAACGCACGGGGCGGCACAGCGCATCCCGTCGATGAGCGAGCCGGTAACTAAGTGCCAAACCTTTAGCAGAAGCATTTTTGAAAAGAATGCAAATGCTCATCAAATGGCACGCACCTTCAAGAAGCCCAAATTGTCCGCCGACATCAGCCGTTTGCCGTTACTGGAAAAGGCGAGGCCGGTGAGACGTGCATTCTGAGGCCAACCGATGCAAGACGAATGGAAAAAGCGTCGCGCAATGCGTCTTAAAAGTTGAAATGCATTCAGTCAGCAGTGTGTCCATCGACTGACCCGGCACAGAATGTCCAGCACGCCCACTTCGCCGCCACGTAGTCCGACCGCAAGCAACGATGGATGAGGCCGTCGTCGGAGCTGGTGACAAGATGCCGGCTGGTCAGGTCCAGCACAACCCGGTGACCGCACCGTCGTGGGCCGGCAGCGCCTGTTGTTGCCTCTGGGAATACATTTGTTTTACTGGAGTTGTACTGCTTTCTGTTGTGTTGGTACAACAAACGCACTTCTTTCCTTTTCTTTTTTGCGCCGCCGCCGCCTCCTCACTGTGTTGCAGCTCATACTTCCACCGCCCACTTTGCATGTTCCACACGTCCACATGGCCCGTGGAGCACATCCATGAAGCGGGTTCAAATCGTTTCTAAAAAGCATTTTTCAAAATTTTCTAAACAAAAAAAATTCATTGCCCAATCCAATCAAACGCACTTTTTCACCTCCCGGGCCAACCCGAAGTGCACGGATCCGCCGCTTTTTTCGCCTGTACCGGTGTTGACGCACATGGCCGTCCCGACCTCCCGACCGGTGGACACAACCAAATTCTCGGCACAGAAACGGAGCGCAGTAACCTGAAATTTTTTTTAAATTTTGATAGCCTCGGTGACATTTAAAAAATTTCCCTAAAAATCGTCAATTTTATTAGATGTACAGAGGGGGGGGGGGGGGGTGGGGGGGGGGGGTATTTGGTGAAATTACTGCCTTTTTGAATGAGAAATTAAATTTTAACAAAAAATTCATTCGGGGAAATTGAGACGGGCAAAAACTGCCACTCACCGGCTCGGAATGGCCTTCCAAAGCGGTGTCAATTTCGGGCAGAGCCACTTCGGAGCGGAAAAACCATTTCACTGAACAAAAACAATTTGGTTTGTTTAAAAAAATTAAAATTTCGTCCATAATTATTGTACAAACTCCGACCGATTCGGTTGTCTTCGTCGGCACTGATCAAATAGGGTTGGCCAAGCACAAAGTGAAACCACGTGATTTTGGCCGAATGTGCGGTCGAAAGTTGGACGAGCAGTTGGCGCTCATTCAACCCTCCGCGTTTGCGCTGACCATCGCGTCCACACCGTCCGTGTTTTTTAAACATCAATTTAAATAAATAAATTTTATAAAAATGGAATCTTCACCAAAAAAGCCCACAACTCACCGAAAAGCGAGTGCCGTAATTTGAGCATAGCCGTGCCGAAACGAACAGATCAGCTTGTCAAATTTGATGTTCCTCAACAGAATGCGGCCGTCAGCCAAACCGACCTGAACCGATCACAACATCTCTGATCAACACACAAAACTCACTCCGATCACATCGACAGCTGGTACTGTTCCAACACGGTGATGGGCGCGTTGAACGTGTCGCTGACGGGAGACTCGTGGATCAGCCGACCACTGCACAAATTCCACAAACGCATTCGTCCGTCCGCTGCGCCGCGAGGATCTAAAAATAAAAAAATTTATCCAAAATCATATAAGAATGCCTTGTTCACGTAGGTGATCGGACGCACAATGGCGGTGATGTCAAAGAACGCCGTGCTGTCCAGACGGACCAACGGTTGCCCACTGCGCACATCGAACAAGTGGATGCTGTTGGCACTGTCCACCACCACCGCGAGTCGGCCAACGACAACAACAACTTTGGGGGACCTCCGTCCACGAACAGACGGCGCTCAATCTGCATTTTACAATAGACACATTCGAATTCATTCATTCCACTTTTTGGAAAAGTTTAACGTTCGGAATATCAAATTTTGCCCACGACAATCGATCGGTCTGCTAAATTCCGTCTTTAATTCTCGCGCACACACTGACCGTCCGGTTTCTGATCACCGCCACAAGCGTTTTGTTGGCAAAGCAACGTAGTGTCGATGCGCGTCGCTGAAGCCGACGGCCAAGCCCGTACGCGACCACCACGTTGTCCAACGCGCACAACACGTGCCCGTCGTGGAAGTGCGCCCGTGTCGACACGGGCGGTGCCCACGCCGGCGGCACTGAAAGGGCAGCGATGTGAAAATTGAAGAATTTTCAACAACAACAACAAAAAAAAAGGAGGCGTACTCGAAGAGCAAATGACGCCAAGTGCCTTGAACGGCGCGAACAAGTTGGTCTCTGTTCTGGTCATGCGTACTGAAACATTTACAAACAAACTCTGTTTGCTTCCTTATATTTTCTCTCCATAATATTTTTTAACAGCTTCTAATTTTATTAAACAAATATAAAATTGGAAAAGAACGCGATTCACAAATAAAATACGCCGTTGGCGAACGACGCCCGTGCCATGACGGAATACAAATTAATTTAAATTAACAACAAAAAATACACGCATTTTATGGCAAATTATTGTGTACTTATCAAAATGGGAAAGACACAACCATAAAAAGCAGCAAACAAAATGGGGCAGAAATGCTTTCAGCCGATCAGTGCCCAACCAACACTGATTGATCAATCAGTCAGGAAACGATCGGATTTGATCACAAATTTTTAGTAAATTCTTTTAATCAAAATATTTTCACTGGGGAGGAGAGGGCGGCGGTGTCGATAGGCGCCGCCGAGAAATTTTTGTAATTTTGGAGGCAATTTATTAAGCAAATTTGTCCAAAAATTAGAAAAACATAAGGATCCCACCTTTGATTTTTTCTCTAAAAAAATTTTCGGGGGACCTGGATAGGCCCTTGGTGGAAGTTTATGAAATTTTGAAAAGCCAACCAACCAAATAGCCGCTGGCGGGGAATGCAATGATCTCCGAAACAGCTCCCGATGGAAGAGTGCATTGACGTGAAAGAAAGCGAACACCAAATGTTTGGGGAAGAGATCGTGCCGTTCGTCAACATGATGATGGTTTGCCAGAATTGGGCAGCCGTAAGAACCTAAAAAAATTTTTATTTGTTTGAAAAAAATGGAGAAATCAACGAACCGACAAATAATGCGCAATGTCCGGCAACCGTTCGTTCAGTGTCCGTCCGCTGCTCAGTGCCAACAATTTTTCGGTCCAAAATGCGGCCGTCCGACAGTCACCGCTCAGCAAATGCTCGTCACACAACGTACGCAACTCGCGCCAATCCAGCAACTGCTCACCATTGACGAAACTCCACTCCTTTGTCGTTTCGTCCACGGAGGCTTAACAAAAATGTATTTCTTCAGTCAAAAGAAAAAACGAACGAACTCACTCACATTGTTGTAGTCCGGCGGAACGGTGATTTTGAACACGCCCCCCCCCCCTTGTAGCAGCCCGTGTTCAGCTTCACCGTCAGCTCCATTTCGTGAAGAGCCGATGTCGAGCGGAAGAGCAATTTGCACATAGCCAAATCGCGCAAACGCTGCTCTAATTCTTTGCTTTCTAAAATTGGAATAAAATTATACCACTTTTTTACACGTGTACACACGTCCCCACTCTCATTTTTACATTCGATCGGACTAACATTAAGAAAAACATTTTTTTGGAAAATGATGCGAAGATTAAAGCGAAGTTACTTACTATAGGATCTGGAATTTTTTTGGATCTTCCTTCCCCGTGGCTGAAAATTTTTTGCTTTTTTAGCTGGGCGCATTGCCAAATCGGTAGCGCGATGCTCACGGTCGGCATCTCTTCCTTCGCAATGATCTTGCAAGTTGAACGTTTTGTAGGCGTTGAAACGTTTATTCCAAAAATTTATGATTATCTTAACCGAAGAAAAATCTGTCACGGAGCACGCCGACGACAAACAAAAAAGTGAAAAAGTCCGACGTTAGAGGTGTAGTTGACTGAAGTGCGTGCCAATGCGGTTCCTTTTTGTTTTCGATGGCCACCCAATATGTACGATAAATTGTGTAATGTGAGAAAAAAAAACCGGGACTGCTGGACAAAAACAAGAAAAAAAATGCTTGGTAAAAAACCGGGACCATTATAAGGGGATTTTAAAGGAATTTAAAAAAACCGGGACTAAAATTTCAGTACCAAAATGGAAAAAATGGACCATTTCAGTACTTGTCCCGGTCCCGTCCAACCCTAGTTTCTACGCATCTTGATGAAACCATCATAGTTTTCACATATTACGTACTTTTTACATCTTTAACTTAGGCCTAAGCTTAAGCTTAGGTTGGCTTAGGCCTAGGCTTAATAAGGAACCCCAGCCCTTTTTGAATGATTTCAAGGCCAAAATTGATTTTTCTTCGAAATTTTTTCATCGGATAGGCATAGATCTTTTTTTTATTCATCAAATTGGACAAAAGACAAATTCTAAAACAGTCGATTCCAATTCTTTATTCTACATAATGCAAATCAAAAATACGAAAAAAAATTTTCACAAAATTATTAGAAATCGAGTTCATTCTGTGGTTTTTGGAAAGGAGAGGATTTTTTGAGATGCGGATTTTTGCGGATCCGCTCAGTTCGGCGCGATCACTCATAACTTAGTTATTAAGCAAACCAAACAATATGGATATCATACAAACGCTCTCAGTATGCTGAACCCTTGATCAAACTAAAGCTAACCGATTCGCCTTTTCAAAAAAAAAGTTATAGCTTAAAACGTGTGAAAATAGCCATTTTTCGTGCCAACTTTCGTTGTGGCGTCTTAACTTTCTTTGCTTAAGTCGAATCGCTTAGCTCTTTTGTATTATAGCATCTACAGACATGGTGCTTTGAATGATACCAATATTGTTTGATTTTGTCAAATAAGCAAAAAGGTTATAACGTTTCAAACTTGCGGCGCCGAACTGACCCCGACCCGATTTTTGTGGTCTTTCGAGATCCTTATGGGCTTTTTGTGGTTTTTTGGGAAAAATGTCAATAAAAAACATTTGTTTTTTAAAAAATATCCGTAAAATAATCAAAAAAAATTTTCCCGGACCTCTCCCATGCCTAAAAAGCTCCAAAAATTACCGTATTTTTTCAATTTTGGTTGCAAATCGGTTAACAAATTTAGTCAAAAATTTCTCACAAATCAGCGGAGCCTTTCGGCACCGCCGACCCCCCCCCCCCCCCCCCCCCCCCCCCCCCCCCCCCCCCCCTCCTTCCCAAAAATTTTGAAAAATCGCGCGCAAAGTTGATAAAATCGGCTAAAAATGGATACTGTCGATCAAAAAAATTCTAGATTTCAATCATTTATCGAAAATTGTATCGTTTTTGAGCGAAAAATAGAAATTATCTGACTTTCTTGGTATTTTGTTTTTCACTTTTAGATTTTAATGAATATGGCCCCGATTTTTATCTTTGTTTTCCTATTCGTCTCCTGCCAAAACAAAAGCCGATGCATTCCGTCCGCTTCGTTCTCTTCTCCGACCATTCCGTCCGCTCCGTTCTCTTCTCCGACCATTCCGTCCGCTTCGTTCTCTTCTCTGACGACCTACCGCTACTCGGCCTTCTCTTGTTACTTCCCTCAGCGCATCGATGGGGCCCGAGGTATTTTGTAGGGTGAAACACCAAAATGAGATATTTTGAGGCCATGTCTTTGTTTCGGCATTTTGTTTAATTTTTCATCATTCTGTCCATACGTGTCCAAGGGCCGATTTATTTAATTCAAAAAAAACTAGTGGCCAAATCCAAGGCTATACGACGTACGCTTGGACGGTAAATACCCAACACGCTTTTGGCCAACTCGCTTTTTACCCAACTCGCTTTTGACCCGACTCGCTTTTTTTGGGACGATTTGCTTTTTTTGGGACGATTCGCTTTTCTTGGGACGACTCGCTTTTTAGTAAGAAAAAAGCATTTATGAGCGGAATTTGAAGGTTTTATTAAGGGTATCCGGGGGTTATTAAGACCGCTGATCACGAATATGACATCAGAATTATCATAGGGCATCATCTAATCTATGATTTCGACATCTATTTTTTTTGTAAAAAAATTTAAAATTTTTTTACCAAAGTAGCTAAAAAAGTGTTTCTAGGGGTATTCGGCGCCGTAGGATCCGAATCCGACTTTCGTTTGGATCAATTTATAACCGGAACCCAAATTCAAACATTTTTTAGGAATCTTAAAAATTTCAAAAATCGATTTATGGTAATGGAACAAACCCACGCAATTCATATACCAACCGATTCTTCTGATTGAGCTGAGCACGAATCTGCAAAAAAATTTCCACGGAAACCACTTTAAAGGAAGTTACAAGCAAATAAAATCGGCTAAAACCATTTTTGAAAAATTGTCGAATCCGGGTCAGGGGTTCGGAAATAATTCAAATGGAGGTCGGATTCTACGCCTCTGAATACCCCTGGAAACACCACTCTCTCGACTTTGAAAAAATTTGATTTTTCAAAAAAATCATAGATTAGATGATGCCCTATGATAATTCTGATGTCATATTCGTGATCAGCGATCTTAATAACCCCCGTATACCCTTAAAGAATTGCATAAAACCACCTTCAAATTCCGCTCATAAATGCTTTTTTCTTCCTAAAAGGCGAGTCGTCCCAAAAAAAGCGAGTCGGGTCAAAAGCGCGTTGGGTAAAAAGCGAGTTGGCCAAAAGCGAGTTGGGGTCCGTTCCGCTTGGACCAGGGGGGTGGTCTCATGGCGATTTTCGATATGATCGGCAATTTTACTCGGATGCCGGCGCTCAGCCGGCTATATTAGTCAGATACCCCGCGCTCGGGTGTCTTTCCGCATTTAAGATTTGGGCGCCGATGTTAAACTACTATAGTAGTACAATTATTTTTTTTTGCCAATATTTTTTTTTTTAATTTTACGACGGGCGGGGGGGGGGGGGGGGTTGCCGCGGGGTCGCGTATGATTTTGTCCTCTTCTAGCTTTCGGCATTTTCCGAGGCATTTTTGCCAATAGTTGCTTATTTGTAGGCATTTTGTTCAAAAGCGTGTCGAACTATGTCAAAAACTTCTTGTTGTTGCCATTCTGTTCAAGCGTGTCGACGTTTAAAATTTTTGTCGGCAATTCAGACACTTCGGCGGTGCTGCTGCTTTGCTTTGACGAGTCGGAGGTGCGCAAAATTGTGCTTTGTCGCAAGGTGCTCGACTATTTGGCGGTGGCCGAGGCCATGGACGATCTGAGCCAATTTGTCCGTGACATTACATTACGGCTGACCACAATGGCCAAGCAAGTGGACAATCGGCAGAAAGAGTTGACGCACCAAGTGCACCGCAAGATTCTGATCCGCTGTTTGGACTCTGTCAAAACACTGTCGCCCATTCTTGTCTGTGCCATGAAGGTGAGTGGGCTGGGGGACATTTTGGCGACAACACCGACAAATGGACGACACATTAGGACATAGGACCCAACTGGGGACGAGGACAAATAGATACGGGGTTGACAAATAAGCTGATAGAAAAATATTTACTTATGTGTATCACCAAATGAACACCAAAAAAATATATGGGGCAATTGGACAATGAACGAAACTGGGACAAATCATCTGAAAGTCCAAAACCAGACAATTGTCTCTGGGCAAAAATGGTGATCAAAAATTGTGACAATTGGACACCACCAAAAAATTGGGAGCACAAAAATGGTTAAAAAATGCTTAAAGCATAAATTTTGTTTACGTGTTTTTTAATCAAAAAATTGTGTTCTAAAGGTTTCGCGTCTGGTGATTTTGCACGAGTTGGAGGAGGATGGAAATGCCATGCCGGACCTCACGAAACCGATCCGCTTGGTGTCCCACGCTGTGGCCAACCTCATAACCGTGAGTTGTTGTTTTCTTCAGGCTTTCCAAAAAGTTGGATTTCTTTTGTTTTGTTTGGGACAGTGCCGCGTACTCTTAGGGGTTTTCAAAAAAATTGGATTAAGTGCTTGCCGCCTCATTAGGGGTTTTCAAAAAGGATTAAGTGCCGCCTCATTAGAAATTGCATGTTTTCTGTTGTAAATTTCCAAACATCCCCCATTTGACAGCCTTCGCATATTTATGTGTTTAGGTCGGCTACGAAACGTGCAACAGTTTGGACGACTTCATTCTCAAGCATGACATGCCGCCGCCGGCGCTGCAACGTGTCGAAGTCAGCACGCGACTGCTGGAGGACGCGAGCCACATGCTTTGGGTCGCTCTTCTGTTGTTGGCGATCCGAAAGCAAAAAGTGGTTTGGATGTGGATGTTGTGCCTTCCCTGCGGCGTTGCAAGGTTAGCCCCCCCCCGAAATGAAATTTGTTAAAAAATCCATAGGGCGGACCCTATTATTTTGCAAAATTGATCATTTTTTATGACCAATTTTCTTTACAAATCTCTCTAAAATCTTCCAAATGTTTCCCGGCGGCGCCTATCGGCACCGCCGAACCTCTCCCATTCTAAAAAAGTTTTTAAAATTTCCTTTTTAAAATTTTTTATGCAAATCTCTTAACAAATTGAGTTTAAAATTCAAAACATTTTCTCGGCGGCGGCCCCACCCTCCGAAGTGAAGCAGAATTTTCACTAAAAAACTCGTATTTTTGAAAATTCAAAAGTCGGCAAGTATCAAATTTTTACGATAGTTTAATAAAACCCCAAAATGCACCCCTAAAAATCAATGTTTTCTTGAATCAACCCCCCTGAAAAAAATCCTGGCTACGCCCTTGACATAAAATAAACTTTTTCACAGTGTGAGCGTCGTAGGCTCTGATTTTCGTGGGAACGTGTTTAAAAATATGGTCATTGGGCAAGACTCGGATGTCCTTATTTATGAAAAAGGGAAAGCCATTATTCGTTCAATTGGATCGCCAATGCGGTAAGGTATTGCATATTATGGAGGTTTGCTATTTTTTGCTTTGGAAAATATGAGAATTAGGGACCGGTATAAAAATTGCGGGGTCGAGAACGGGAATTTCAAAAAGTTGCGGGATGGGAATCCCGCGCGGGATTCCCGCATTTATGCACTTTGCGGTAATTTCTAGGGACCCCTGAGAAAATTTCGAATTTTTGTCTTAGTTTGTTAACAGATTCGTCACCAAAATTTTAAAATTTGTGGATTTTTTTAAGAATAGTGAACATTCAGTAAAACCGGCTTTCAGTTGGCGGGGTCATGACTACTACTGGGGATCAAAGTTCTTCCCCGGTGGGACGGCAACCGGGATTCCAATGTGTCGTATGCCAGTGCATCCGTCTGATCCACAGCTCGGATCGATTTATTTTCCTGGTGGACATAAACGACTTAAAGAAATTGTCTGGTCCTGCAATTTAAGCGAGGTAAAGGGGTGGGGTGGGGGAGTTCCGTTAGTTGCCATTTTCAGAAATGTTGTAATTTTAATTGCTGTCCAAATGTTGGTATGAATGGCAGTTACTCGCGGCGGCCGGTGAACGGATCAGGATTTGAGTATGCCTTTTGGATTTTGACTTTTTGTCACCTTTCTAAATAATAGGTGGCTGATTGTTGTTGTTGGGACTGTACTGCTTGTACTGTTTGCACTGCTTGTTGTCATTTGGAGGGTGATGAGTCGACGCCAGGCTTTAACCCTGTCCGAGTCTGCTAACTCCAGCTACCACACAGTCGAAGAAGCACCTGCTCCGCTGCCTTCGGCGCCCCCTTGGTTGAGCTGATTTCATCTACCATCTGATCGATCGCTCTCTCTCATCATTTCAATCGATTGGTTGCACAACAAATTATATTCAACGCAAGAAAAAAATTTGACTTCCACGTTTGGGGAAGAACCCACCAACAAAAAATTGACCGATTTTCGGTGCCGGTTTTGAGGCAGCACTATGAACTGTCACTTGAACAGCTAGGCAAGTTGTGTCTTGTTTATATTGTAATGGAAACACAAAAAACGTCACGAAAAAAGTGATACAATTAGAAGAAATGTTATCCATTCTGCTGTTCTTGGCTTCGTTCATCCAGCGACGTGACCACCGATGACACGCTCTCCTCGCCAAAAATAAGCCCAATGTTTTTGCCCGTCCGTTGCACCTGAATTAGAAAAATGGCGATTAAAGCCCACCCAAAGCCAACACTATTCGTCCCCCAAGGGACTGACTGCTCTCTCTGATCATAAATCAAAAATGATCACACAAAAGAACAGAGCACGTCCCTTTATTCTTAAGCAAATTAGACAGGCTTAGTAATTGCCTCAAGAAAAACCCCTCGGGTACAGCTCGAAATTTGTGTCCCCATATCCTTTATGGCTCTCACCATGATGTTGACGGCAACACCCAACCCCCGGGACATGCCCTTGCCGAACTGTGCCAATTTGGGCTGCTCAAAGCGCTGCTCCACCACCTCCTCCTTCACCACCACCGCTGATGCCGTCGTCGTTATGTGTGCGGAAGACGGAGCAATGCCGTTAATGCCAATGTTGTCGAGCCGTATGACTCAAATGCGGCCGGCGGCGCAATGGCGGCACCCTTTCGACGCTTCTCCTCATCCTCCGATGCCTCTTTGGCTAGACGGTCAGCAATCTCCTTGGCAATCTTTTCCTAAAAATACGCAATGCGCCCATGTTAGTAATTATATTTCCCCCCGTTGAGAACACCCAACTAACAGGGATTTGATCAAGCTTCTTATAAAATTTCGGGTTATTAATCCCGAATTTTCCTTAAAACCCTAAATTGAGGTTTTGTTGCAAAGACATGGTCTTACCTTTAACCGCAGCTGTTCCCTAAAATGAGAAAATTATGGCAAACAAAAACAAACACTTTTGGAAAAATAAAAAGCGTGTTCACAATAAGAAAACAAATGAATATGACTTTTGTGATTTTCAGGGTCGTGGAATTCGAAAAGCTCAAATTCAGACGGCCCTAAAACATATTTAAAATATTGTTACAAAATGTTTATACAACCGTTGCTTTGCTATAATTACCTCTTCTGCTTGAACGAGGAATAATTGGTGGGCGCTGTTGGGTTGTACTCGTCTTCGACCATCACTTCGCCAAACATAAACACATTTCATTAAAAACCAAAAAATTAAAACATGTTAATTTTGCAGCTTATTGTTGTTTAAATTTTCAAAGGGGTCAGCAACTTAAAACGGTTGCTCGAACCCAAAGCCAACCGACACCGATAAAAATTTTCCTAAAATTTCATTTTAAATTTAATTTTTTGTGACTATTTAAAAATGTTTATGGCTCTCCCCAGCCAGAATGTTCCAAACTTTGAATTGGTTTTTTGTGCACGCACTTTGTATTCCTTCAAAGACTTGGGCACCAGGGTGAACGCGCCGGCCGAGTCAATTGGCAAAGGTATCGCTTTGTGAGGCTTCAGCTTGAATGGGCCCTCTTCAGCTGCTGCTGTTTGTCCCGTTGAAGCACAGCAGTCGGTGCGACCAGTGCGGGTGCGAGCGGTTGTTGAGCAACGCCGCCAAAAGAGCCCGATTTCTAAAAATTAGAATTTCAAAAAAAAAAATTTGAGAAAAATAAACAATTAATGAAAATAAAGTAAACTTGTTAAGAGACCGCGGCGGCCGCGTTCTGTAAAATGGCTTTCTTCGCTTCCAGCTGCGGCTTGAGGAAGGACAAGTTCATTTTGTTGACCGACAGCGGTGCAGGCGAAGCAGCAGTCAGTGGGGTTTTTGGTGCAGAGAATGACAAAGTCAGAGGCGACGGGTGTTCATCAGCGCTAATTTGGCACAAAAGTCAAAACATTTCTGGCACTATTTCAGTTTATGCGTCCCAAACTGACGTTTAAATTTAAAGTTTACTGATTCAGATAATCGAACAGCCCCATTCGGAGAAGCTTTCATTAGAGTTAAAGCTATCAGATCCCGGACAGTTTGGCCGGCTGTTTTGGCGCGATCAATCATACTAACCTAGTCCCTAGGAAAGCAAATTAAACAAAATCGGTATTATCATAAGTAGGGCCACGATTTAGGTAAATGTTGATCATAGGGCCCAGAAAGCAAATGACCCAAAACCACATTTAAAGGGTTTCTTATGCGCTAAAAACGAATAGGTAACTTGAAATTTTAGCGTGCTCGACCTTTAAACCGGTTTTTGAACGGTTTAAAAATTGCCAAAAATGGAGATTTTTGACCAAAATTGTGTATCTTCCTGTGAGCCAATTTCAACAAATCTAGTATCATTCGACAGCTCTCGACGAGATAAATCGATCAGGTGTGACGGAACACGATCAGACGCCATTTGGATGCTGACCGACTGAGTCCCAGTATAGAAGGGACATTTCAGTACCATTAAGAAAGAAGCAGGCGATTGACCGAATGGTACCAATGGCGCATGGGGTAGTCAAAATCAAAAATTTCATATGCAAGTAAAAGCTTATTAGAGAAAATTTTTGAAAATAAGCAAAAAATTTTAAAAATTTTCTTTTTTTGGTGGCAGAATTTTTAGTTGCGAAAATGTCAATTTTTAGGGGTGCATTTTTTGAAAATTAAGAAAAAGTCGATCTTTAGGGGTGTATTTTTTGTTTTTATAGCATTTTTGTTAAGGAATTTTTGAAAAATGGCGAAATATGGATTATAAAATAGGCTCTAGAAGCTCCAACCAAAGCTAAAAACACTATTTATGGCATTTAGAAGCCGTTTCAAGTTCGCAGAAAAAATATGGATTTCCATATAAATCGTGGCCCTAATCATAAGCTCTCTCTCGGTATTGAACCTTTGATCAAACGAAAGCTAACCGATTCATCTATTCTCAAAAAAGTTATAGCCTAAAACATACAATCTAGAGTTCGGACGGGCGCCCGGGTCGGGCGGGCGCCCGAAGAAAAAATAGGTAAAAACCTAAAAATCCCATCCCTGAAACAAAGGACCAAAAATTGGCAGTTTAAGAAACGCGGCGACGAAAAATGGAGCATCAGTCCCTATTGATTTGAATATTTGTCATTTAGCGCTAGGTCAAAAAGCCAAACTTGACCGGTTGACATTTCGTCCTGACACGGAAAGGCTTTTCGTTTCATGCTCTCTCAAAATTTCTAAAACCAGCATCGGAAGGCAGCAAATTCGTCATTTCTTCATTAAAATAAAAACAGCCTCAAAAGAATGCTAAAGCATCAATTCAAAAAAAGGCATAATTGCACAAAAGAATGCTAAAGCATCAATCAAATATCGATCAAGATTTCTTCATTCATAACTTACAATAATCAAGCGAAAGTAGGGTTGGACGGGATGGTCTATTTTTTCCATTTTGGTACTGAAATTTTAGTCCCGGAGTCCCGGTTTTTCATAGTCCTGGTTTTTTACCAAACATGTTTTTTTTCTTGTTTTTGTCCAGTAGTCCCGGTTTTTTTTTGACCGGGACCAAGTTAGTCCCGGTCCCGGTTTTTCCAAAAGTCCCGGTCCCGTCCAACCCTAAGCGAAAGTGACAAACATATCGGACAAAAAAAAGAAATCTTATTAAGGGATGAATAGAAAAATTTGCTTGCACTTTTCAACAAATTTGGTTGTTGTCCTCGCGAAGGAACAGCCATTCCGTTGGTCCATCCAGCAGTAGAAATGAGAAGAAATACATTCTGTCCTCCATCCAATTGGTTGGGACGCGTTTGGACTGCCCGCCGAAAATGCGGCACGGGAGAAGGGCATTGACGCGGCCGAATGGACTTACAAGTGAATCGGGGTGCAAACAGATTTTTTGCCAAAATAAATACTCGAGCTGCTGCCCGCGATTGGTTTCGAATTGTTTTTTTTCTTGCAGAAAATTGAGGAGATGCGTTCACAGCTGACCAAAACAGGTGTCAATTTCGATTGGGATCGTGTGAGTCGTTTGAAATAGTAAATTTTAATGTTTTTTTTGAATTCCAGGAAATTTACATGCAAACCGGAATATTTTCTATGGACTCAATGGATTTTTCTTCAACTTTACAAGCATGGATTAGTTAGGAAAACGCTTTCGGAGGTCAACTGGGATCCGGTTGATTGGACTGTTTTGGCAGATGAACAGGTTGTTCTTGTTGCTAATAGGCACATAAAAGTTTAAAATTTTGAATAATTTTCTGATTATTTGGCATTTGATGGCATTGAGTTGAATACCCCCCCCCCCTCAATTTTATTCTTTTTTGGTACTCAAAACCTGAATTAGAATTTTTGAATAATTCCGTTGAGGAACAAATGAAGTTTTGACCCTGCTCGTCTCTATTATACATACAGACTTTCTCATCAGATACCAGCACCAAACAACGGCCAGCCATGTGTCGATGGTGATGAACAGTTTGATCTTCGTTTAGCAGACCCTGCCCAACTTGGCGGTGCTCAATTTGTCGTCATCAGCAAAGAACATTCGCTTGCCAGGGAAGTTGCAAAACGGACAAAATTGGCGGATGGCGAACCTTTTAGTAAGAATTGCCGATTTCACATTTTTTTTATAAATGAATTATTTCTTGTTTTTTAAGTACTTCTTAAACTTTATCCAATCGAATCATTTCCAGCAATTTTGGAGAATTTGTGCGAAGACTTCCAGGCGTTGGTGGACAGCGCCATTGGGAGATCTTAGCTCAAGGGCGTAGCCAGGAATTTATTTGGGGGGGGGGCTGATTCAAAAATCGATTGTTAGGAGTCCATTTTTGCCTTTATTGCATGTTTGTTAAGCATTTTAAAAAAAAGTTTGATTTTAAAGTTGGTGTTTATTACATTTTTCTTAAATTAAGTTTTTTGGTTACATTTTTTTTTGGGTACGGACTGCCCCAACGTACGCCGTTTGTTTGTTTGATGGGCACGCAATACGCGGTGCTCTGCTCGCGGATGGGGCCGATTTGCACATTTTGTGAGCCGCTCTGTTCGTCTACGGAATGCATTTTGAGCAACCGATGGCCTTCCACCTGTACTCCGTTCACAAACAACAAGACAAATGGAATAAAGTTGTTGCACAATGATTTAATGATATAAAATAGATAAATTTTTATTTGCCCTCTAGTGAAACAACAAGTTTTGTGTGTTCTCATTTTATTTCTCCATTTTCAGTGCGAATTTTAAACAATTCCATCCTTTTTTTGTCGGAAGCCACACCGTCATGTTTTGGTTCATCACCATCGTATTGCTCATTCTCTTCACTTTTTTGGTTGCTGTTCGTTTAAGCCTACAAAGCGACTGCCTTTTGACCCCGCTGGTAAACATTGCCTATTCACCGGTCTCTTTTTGGGGCTTTTGCCCTTATAGGAGGCCCGGTCATTGGTCCCAGAATTTCGGGTTTTTGCACGAATTAGTCAAAAAATTAGTTTGTTTTTCATTTTTTTTTTTTGCATTTGCTCAGGAGGTTCTCGATGCATAGGCAAGGCTATCGGTGTTTAACTGCTTTGTCGTGGATGTCGCGCACTGTCACTGGTCGCGCGTACCCAAAACCGAGAAATTTCTCGACTCGAGAACCGAGACTCTCGAGCAGTCCTACTAACGAGATTTTAGGAGAATATATATTTTGGCATTTAAGCGGTCGTTAGGGAAGCCGAACGCCATGCGGGTGCAGTCGATTTGCTGGTGAACAAGGCGGCACGTGTGTGCAGGGCGCGTTCGACGAATTGCCTAACGATTTTTCGGAAAAATGCCTAGTGGGTGGTTAAGTCAAAGAAAAGTTTGGGCAGAAATTCTTTCTTTTTTTTTTGCCCGAAAATGGGTTGTCCAATTTCGATTCCGAGCTGCCGCCTTAACTCGTCCTTGTCATCAAACATTCAAAATCATCGGCTTAAGAGTGGCTGAAACAATGCCGGCACAGTGCGCAAGGAGTCCTTTCTCCAGGAAATATAAAAAACAAAAAATGTTCTTACGCTTTTCCCACACCCCCTACAAAAATTTGATGCTTTTTGGTGCTCAATGATGCTTTTAACGTTCTGATGATGCTTTTAAAAATTTTGAGACATAACCCTGCTTATACAATAATGCGTACAAATCATTTTTTTTCTTTTTTTTGTCCATAAGCCCCGGTTTTTTGATCTGGCTTTTTTCTAATCCCGATCCCGGGTTTCCCAAAAATCCCGCTCCCGTCCAACTCTACTGATTTCTCAGGCTCCAACCTCAACTTGACCCGTCGGTGCCGCCGATTGGCTTTGGAAAATGGAATTCGGTCGGTGGCACATTGGCGGTTGCCAGTGATTGGAAGCGGCGACAACGCGGGATTGATTTGCTGATGGGGGTTATTGGAAATTTCGGAAATTTTACAATTTCAAAATTGTTTGTTTGTTCGATGATGTCAGTAGAGAATCAAAAACAAAAAAGGACATTTTCGAATTTTTTAAGACATTGTAACTGCCGCGGAATTGGCTGAGACCGCCTCGTTGGAGAGCTGTTTGGCTCGAGTGATGTCATTGCGGGAAGAGTTTGTACAGCAGCAAAGTGTGCTACGGCATAGAGACCGGAGCCCGGACAGGATTTACCAGGATTCCTGATCCGGAATCCTGGTATTCTAGTCGAAGCACCTGGATCAGGATATCCTGAAAACCCAGGATTTTGATCTTGGTAAATCCTGACCCTGGTCATTTCTAAAAATACATCCAGCGATTGGCGGAGAAGTTCAAATGCCCGGAGGAGCCTGAACCGCAGTGGATTGTGGAGAAGATGAACGATATTGGGCACAAGGGTAGGGAGGAGCCAGGGCTGTGTCGAAACTAACAAAAATGTCAAATCAAAACTAAAAAGTTCGAAATCGAAAGGAAAAAAGGCCAGTGGCACTTCGCGTCTCGAGAATTGGACACTCAAACGAGGAAGCTTCTGTTCAAGAATCTCGAATACCTAACTTGAACGTTTAAATTTCTTCAGAAAGCTATCGATGAGATCTCGTTTGATCAATCTTTGGCAGTTATAGCCATTCGCCGAAATTCCAAAATGTTTATTTAAAAGCAACATTAAACTGACGACGCAAATTGCGTAAAATCAATTAGACAGTTTCAGATTTGGACAGAACAACGGTGCTTCGCATTACATTTGGATGGGAAAATTCGAAATTGCCAAAAAGTGTGGTGTTGAAAATCTACGAAAGGCACGAAGATGACCCGCACGAGGAATAATCAGATGAAACTTTTAGCGAATGCCTCACCTATGAATGGCTGTCAAAACACCGTCGAGCGACAATCCCTCGTGTCTTTGTCATTAAGGCAATTAGGGGGGGGGGGGGTGGGTGGGGAGATTAGCGCTTCCGCTCCGAAGCCCCCCGTCCGAATCCACCCCACAGCGCCACAACTTTGCTCTCTTGAGCAAATAATTTGGGGGAGTCCCTGTCGCCCCCGAATTGCGTCAAGTTTTCGAAAACGCCGTGATCTGTACTCTGAAATAACCGCATTTTTTTGTCACAAAATCCCGTTCAAGATCAATCACCCTCCGGAATTAATCCGTCATTGTTTAAAATTTCCATACCGGTGGGCAGGATCTCGGCTTTAAAAATGCACCAGGACCGGAATTCCCGGGGGGGGGGGGGGGAGGCGCAGTGCCAAAGCCCAAATTTTTGTCTAAGCCCAGAGAAATCCGTTTCTAATTTTGGCATTTATTGCCTGAAAGTTCGGGCTCTATAATAATCAATTAATAATTTTCTCCTTACATTTTGAATACCCCCGCTTTGCCGTCTTTTCGCTCCATTTAAAAAATTAGATTTGGCCTTTTTTCTGAATCCATTAACCCTCCCGGCAGGGATAATGTTGGCCGCCAATGGGCACACATAGGCAAGTAAATCCCCGCGGGGCTAATTTATGTGGGACGAAAATAATAAAGGCACGGATTATGAGTGTGGTACATTTTGATTTAAAAAAATGCACTTAAAAAGTTAGATTTCTGGCTGTTTTTGAAAAATAACTCATTAATTTCTCACTAAAAAAGAAAAATTAAGTATTAGTCAAACTAGAGCAAACAAACAAAAACTGAAGAGCGCATGGAGAGCATAGCATATGAATACGATAAACAAAAATAATCATCCAAAAACAACAAAAAAAACAATTTTATTAGCGTTATTGGTGGCTGGCACGTGCCGACTCGTAGTTGCTGGTGTCACCCGCTTGTCACATCGAACACACGCGGCTGCTGCTGGTGATAAGCCCAACCTTTCGCAACTTCCCCATCACCGCCGCATGCTGCGTTCGAACGGAAGTTTCAATCCAATACTCTTCGGAGCCCAATCGGAGCTAATGTGCCATGGCGTTGCCAAATTAGTGGTTAAGCAACGGACAATCGGGCCGAACAGAGCCAAACACCAGCGGACCCAGCGAAACGGACAACACGTCGATGCTCAACAGGCCGAACTACAATTAAAAAACGGTAAAAAACGGCGAACAAATATATCACGCATTCCACAACCGAAGCATTCGGCCCCCCCTCCCCCCGAAATAAAATATGACAAAAAAACAAGAGGGGGGGAGGCCCTATTGTTTTGCAATATTCGTATTTTTTGTACCATGGCTCTTTTACACTTTACCCCCCACAATCTTTTTTCTTCCTAAAACACTGAAAAAAATGTTTTTAAGGCTAATCGAGGGTGTAGAATCTGAATCTGACATCCTTTTCGATCAATTCCGAACCCCGCAACCGAATTCGAACAATTTAAAAAAAATTCATATTTATTGCTCAAAATCGATCCAAATGCTTGCTGCCTCTATTCAAATTGACCGTTCGTCATCCATCGCACACAATTCCCCTATCCAAATTATTGACTAATCAAAAAGCTCCAAAACTTCACAATGTGGAATTTGCACCAAAAATTGGCATTGGATGACGACGAATTTGATGAGTGGCTAACTGAATTGGGACTTTTACACGCCAAGCGTATTCGGGTCCGGGGTTCGGAATTGATCGAAAAGGATGTCAGATTCAGATTCTACACCCTCGATTAGCCTTAAAAACATTTTTTCAGTGTTTTAGGAAGAAGAAAAAAAAATTTGTGGGGGGTAAAGTGTAAAAGAGCCATTTTTCTTAACAAATTCACATCAATTCAAAATTTTTTCGGCGGCACCTATCGGCACCGCCGACCCCCTTTTCCCACCCCTAAAAGCGAGAATTTTGTGGAAAATTGCTTAACTAAAATGCAATAAAAAGGAAAACTACTCCCCTAAGAATCGACTTCCCCCCCCCACCCCCCCCCCCCCCCCCCCCCCCCCGAAAAATTTGTCTAGATACGGCCCTTGCCCAAAGCAAAAGTCAAATTGTGTGCAGAAAAAACCCACCGATTTCGAGATCAAACGATTCCAATGTCGACACAGGTGACCGACCCAACGTGTCCATGTTGCCTTATATATTGCGTGTGTATGGCAAAAAGCAACATAATCATTGGTTGTCAGTACATTGTAACCGGGGTTTAGTACATTTCAATAAAAGTTGAGAGATGCCATCAAGAATCGATTACGTTAGAAAGTGTTGGGACAAATAAAATGAGTGAACGATAAAGTATAGTGATCATTTTATATCTGACTAATGGGACACCATCCGGATGGACAGAAAACATCCAAAAAACGTGGAATTTTACGATTGGTTTTCCAAAAATTGGCATTGAAAGAAATTCGAGTTATTTAGTTAATGCGAAGAGGGAAGCTTTTGATTCGCAGCTTAAGCGCTTTTATTATTTTAAATATTCAAAGAATTTTGCATGCTAAAATTAAAAGCAAGCATTAACGTTTTGAAATTTCATTTTATTGATTTTTAAACGAAGGATTAAAGTGAGTGAGAGGGGCGGAGGCGGGGCACATTTGGGGGGGGGGAGGGGGAAGGGCTGCCAACGCTCAATTTATGTGTTGCTAAAGGCGAACTGGATGAATGAGAATGGGAACAAAATGAATTGGCGAACTGTTGAAGAGAGAGAGAGAGAGATCAAAAAAGTTAACAACAAACACCCGTTACATTGGACGGAAGCGGGGAAAGTGCGGAAGAATAAATAAGAGGCGGCGCCGGCGGAAGAATGGGGTCGCCGACGACAACAAATGAAATAAATTCATCATTCCCGACACCGCCCCCCCCCCCCCCCATTGATGGGACTTTCATTCTTTCGTCGGCGAATTCCTCTGCGTCCTCCCGGTGTAAAATATGTTCCCCTACCTCCGAGGCAAAAATTGCGGGGTCACGATAGCTTTCGTGTTCGGATCGCCTCGGGGCAAAAAGAGCGGGGAATGAGAAAAACGCCTCGGGGCAAAATCCCTTTGGCCAAAAATGCTTAATAGGCATTTATATAATAGGCAAATTTTGCACAATTCAAAAAGTTCATCGGCAGACAGTAGCAGGTGGTTGTTTGGAGGGCGACATGAAGTTTGGGCACCGGGAAGTTTGGGCACCAGGAAGTTTGGGCACCAGAAGTTTGGGCACCGAGAAGTTTAGGCACCGCAATACAATTAAAAAATAAATAAAAAAAGCATTTAAACTTGATTGTTTTGTACATTATTGCATGGAATTTAATTTTCGACAAACAAAAATATTGAGTTCTGATATAAAATTTTTATGAATGTTGGAAAGGAATATTTGCATATCATATCAGGGTTTTTGAGTATGAAAGAAGGTCAGTTGTTGGTGTGCCGCGTTTATTACTTAATTTAGGTCATTTTGCATAATCCTCAAAAAGTCCTCCGGTGAGAAAAGTCTTGGAGATCCCATGGGAAATCTTGAAGAAGCAGAATGTTTCCAGTGATTCTTCTGAAAAAGCAGCGGGAACTGAATCCAGACCGGGCATACCTGACTCTAAACTTAACCGATTCAGACTTTCTAAACCCGTTCAACAGGTCTTGTCGAGATGAAGTTATTCCCCGGTCTGGGTTCGGTCCGTACGCCGAAGCAGCACAAGTGATTGCCCCTCAAAACATACAATTTGCAGAAAGTGTTTCAAACTCTCATGGCCAGAAGGAAACTCTAACCCATAATGGGTTTGCCAAGTATTTAATGAGAGCCTAAAATGGCAAAATTTTGAAATTTTATTTTTTTTAATTGTATTGCGGTGCCCAAACTTCCCGGTGCCCAAACTTCTGGTGCCCAAACTTCCTGGTGCCCAAACTTCCCGGTGCCCAAACTTCCCCCCGCCGTTTGGAGAGAGGGATCAATAAAATTTTGGCGATTCATTTTATTGGATTGGCGCGCCCTTTGGACAAAATGGGAATTTTCAAAAATTATGATGGATTTATTGGCTCCTGACAGTTTTATTTGAAAAGAGAGAAAAGACTTTGGACACATTGTACAAAAAAAATTGTGGCAGAATGTCACGGAAAAAACAATGATAATAACACGAAGACATTTGAGCTCGGTCCATCGAGAATCTTGAAAAATCCATCCAAATTTCACAGATTCAGAGATGTGTAAAACATTTTGTTTGTCCAGCAGACTGTTGTAATTTGGTGACAAAATTTACAATTATTAAAACGAAAAAATAATCAAAATACTTGAAATAAAAAAATTAAATGGACAGATTTTGTATGCTTTTCAAAAATGAAATTACAGATTTTCGGACGCGCCTTTTTGCATATAATGTGGCTTTCTAAAATAATACAATATAGCTAAACATAGGTATAAACATGTGGAAAAATAATTTGATGAAACTTTTTTGCTGCAGGGGTATAGGTATATTATTATTTATCTGTTTGGCAAAATGCCCCTTCCCATTTTTGTCTCGGGGGAATTTAAATTGAATATTGCCTCAGGGCACCTCCCGAGCCAGCAGCAGCATCAGCAAATTCCCTTGGAATTCCCGGCGGGCAAATGTGGACTTAGAGGGCATTTTGAACTTTTTGTCGGCATCGACGGATGATGAATGGGCACCAAAAAACAAATTTTAATTAATTAAAACAAAATTTCTTTTACTGTCTTTTACAAAATCTAAATTTATTTTTATTAAAAACAATCAAAAAAATCCTTTATCGTATTTCTGTTTAAATCAAATAAATGTTACCGCCGCCACTCATTCACCATTTTTCAAATAATGGGGGCGAGGGGGGGGGGGGGAAGACAATTTTGAATGAGAATGAGTGAATGTTGCTGCCCTCTATGTTTGGGCAAACAACTAGGTTTACTCTTCGGAGACTTGGGAATGAAGGCAAAAATTTGAATATTTTCTGGATTATATGCCTCGAGAGTCTTGAGGGAATATTTGTGAATAATTAAATCTTTCTTGAATATTTTCTCTAAGGCATGTGTTTTATGGATAAAGGGAATTTCGTAATAATTAAAGATGCAATAATTTGCCTTAAAGCCATATTTTCTGGATCTTTATTACACAATATTATGCAATGAGAGGTCTTTAATTTGCGCCTAAAAGGCTAATCATTTTTTTCCCTCCTGGATATTCACGCATTTTTTATAAAAAAATATAAGCGGATAGTGTTTATAGTTAAAGATGCTTGTTTTAAACGAGTTCCATAAACCAGAGAATTTCGGCCACAAAAAACAATCAGTTTTTATTTGGAAAAGTCAAAAAACATTAATCTCTTCGCTTGTTTAAATAGGAATTCTCCTCTCCTTCGCGGGGGGTTGGGCTACCGTTCTGCCGAAGGTCGAAAGGGTTTTGAGTGTCGAATGCTTATAACTCTCTACAACCTAAACCCATTAGGTCAAATATTATACCAAATGAAAGCTCTCGATGAGGAGAAGCAACTAATAAGAAGTTATGGCCAGAAAACCTCCAAAAATGGCCATTTTTGGACTCTCCTCTCATAATCCCCCCCCCCTTCGAATGCCTAAAAATTGTGGGCGGATTTCGAATTTTTAATGGAATTTGTGGTGTTGTTCCTGGACAATATCCGTAATCCTGGCCCGGGGCAGCGGGCCCTATGCGGATTCTAATTTTGGAAGCCACCGGTCCTGCTTGAAGTTGGGAACCCCCCGGGCGCCATCTCTGGTCATGAATCCACTAATGTGTGCTTTGTTTTCAGACCCCGCCGAATCGGCTTTGCTCTGTTATCAGCGTGGAGGCCAACGACATTTTGGTGAAAATTATGTGCAAGAGTTGGAGACAAAAGCCCATCAATTGGCACTCAAAGGGGCCAAGAAATTCGATGGCATTACATTGGGCGGCTCCAATCGAATATGGTTGGTCCGTGTCCCCGTACACGCTGGAGTTGATGTGTTCAATCATTTTTATTTATTTTACAAAGATCCGTCGTCTGTGCGCAGTGCCAAACTTGTGGTGTGTGGAAACCGTGGACAGTGCAAAGCATGCCGACGCTGTCCAACGGGCGATTAAAGCGCGCGGTGCTGAACAACAGCAGCAGCAACAGTTTTTGAACGTGTTCATACAAGGCAAACCCTCCCCTCCCCCTCAAAAAATTGTTTTCATTTTTAGTGAATACGAGTGGAGAGCCGAATAAGCGCGGTGTGCGGCCAGATCAGCTCCTTTCGTTGGCAAAACACATCACTGTACAGTGCCAACATTTGTCACTGATCGGTGGGTGGGGGAGGACAGTGAATATTTAAATTTTGTAATTGGCTTTTTAAAAAAGGTCTGATGTCCATCGGTGCCATTGCACAAAGTTTCGGGGGTGGTGAAGAGAATGAGGATTTTGTGCTGCTGAGGCGGTTGCGCGACGAGTTGCAAGTCCAGTTGCGGTTGCCCAACATGTTGGAGCTGTCCATGGGAATGAGCGCTGACTACCATTTGGGTCGGCGGCATTGGCACTTTTTTGTGCCATTCCCTGTTTTTATTTTGCAATTAATTTTTGAACACTATTTAAGCGATCAAATACGGAAGTGCCAATGTTCGTGTTGGCTCCACAATTTTTGGCGCTTGAAATTATGCCAAAGCAACGACAAACGCTGAAGAGAAATGAGCGTCAGCCGGTCGCCGATGTCCTCTTTTAACCGATCAATCGAGTCGAATGTGACCTTTATCATTCCCTTTGTTCCTGAGCAGATCAGCTGCAATGATCAATCAACCTCCCTCACCTGATCAGATCAGATCAGCTGCATTTGTCTGATCTAGAGCCGGTGAGCTTCGAGCGAGATCTCGAGTCGAGATTCTCGAAAAAATCTTGGGTCTCGAAAAATCTCGTGAAGCTCATTTTTAGTCGAGCGAGATCTCGAGGTCGAGATTTTTCGAGAATCTCGTCGAGATTTTTCCAGATCTTGAGACGAGATCTCGTCTCGTTCCGGGCTCTAGTTTGATTAGCAAACTGCACAGATTTTATACTTCCCCTACCCAGACCACATCAGCTTCATCCCGAGGTTGCCATCGGCAATTTACGTCTCTTTGACGGCATGGACGACGATTCGGTGGTGGACTTTCGCGCTTTGCGGTGGCAATTGTTGAGTCGCTGTGCCATTTTGGTTTGGTGCACAACGAAGCGCAGTTTCTGCTGGTGGTGGAGAAGGACGCCATCTTTCAGCGGCTCATCGACGAACAATTCCTGCCAAATTCCTATGTGGCATTCTGCTCACGGTGTGTTTTAGGAGTTGTTCTGCTGGTCCTGGGCTTTTCAAAAAAAAAATGCTAGGATTCCGGGATTCCTCTGGTCTCTGATACTTTAATCAATTTTCTGTTGGCGATGGTCGACGGGGACCCGTACGGTAGCCCCATTTTGATGGCATCGTAACCAGCACATCATGCATTCATTCATTCACAGGTGTCGAGATTTTCTTGACGTACAAGTACGGCTCGAGCCGGTCGATTGTTGAAGCTGGTGCTTTCCACTTGCCACGCCTGAGATGGCTTGGATTTTTGACGTTCGAAGCGCAGAGACTGCCGATTCCGTCAAATCAGTGCCTTCAGTTGTCGGAAAAGGGCCGGAAACGCATTGAACGGATTGCTCAACGGACGAACGGCCATGGAGAGGAGGAGCGGAGCCTGTTCAACTACGAGACGTGTCTCATTTAAATTTTGTCTATTTGTCGTGGAATTGATCCTTATGAATACGTTTTCACTCCGTACAGTTGTCGGTTATGCTGAACAGCTCGCAGAAGTTGGAGCTGGAAGCGTTGTGTTCCATCTCGGCAAATTATCTGAGCACTGTTTAAATGACGACTTTGGAGGTGATCAGAATGAAGACTTCGGGGATGATCAGAATGACGACTTCGGGGATGATCAGAATGACCACTTTGGGGATGATCAGTTTAAATATCTTCAGAAATTAAATTTTAGTAACATTCAAATTTCACTGAGTTTAAACGTTTCTGATTGGTTGAAAAATAAGATATTTAATCTTTTAACATGGTAACCTCAAAAGGAGGGAGTGAGGGGGGGGGGGGCTTTGGACCAACAGAAGCGTTCTCATCTTCTTTTTTGGGCGGACGAATATTTCCTATAAAAGCAGCCACTGGCATTGTAAAAACAAACAATAAATCGCATATTTAATAGAAATTTATTAAAGCAAAATTTGGTGATTTGCACTTTAAATTTCAAAATATTTTCTCTACTGCCGAGTTGTACGCGCGCCAAAAGGCTATCTTTAAAGACGAAATATTTTTCAAAAACGGCCAGTAATCTATCCTTTTGTGTGTGAATTCACAAAAAAGGGCAAATACAAAATGCCAAAATTTATTTTTGTTCCCGAAAACGCCCAAAATACGCAATATACGTTTAATTTCAAAATGAGGGCACAATGCCGGCGAAACTTCAATTGGATGCGTGTTATCAATCATTCTTAGGTCAACAAATTTTGGGAAAATAAAGTCTCGGCATCTCTACTGGTAATGACATTGAACGGACATTTTTCGCCGCAAAATCGCCGACCCCGCGTCTTCCACATCCAACTGCCACGCAGCAGACGTAACAAATCCGTCTAAGCCTACTGACCTCCATTGTGTGTGTAGCCTTTTTGTTCCGAATCGCCGTTCCGTCTACCACATCCATCATCTCCGCGCGAAAGAACAAAATTGGCGTATAACATACGATTGGTCGATGATCGCCCTTGTCCGCCGAGTATAAAACGACGAGACTCCTTTAAAATTTATCACAATTCTTAAAAAAGCTTTAAAATAGCCACTATTTTTTAAATTTTGGTTGCAAATAATGGCCGGCTTCAACAACACCAGCGACAACGACGTCCTGCCACGCTCGCTTTCCGACTGGTTCCCTTCCGACGACGCGCAACAACAGCAACGGCAGAAACCAGCCTCAACGTCAATTCAGCAACAACAAAAGCCCTGGAGCCGGTTCCCAGACTGGAACCCGGCGCCTGAATGGGCGGAAAGGATGCGTAGCGGCAAACAGCAACTCCGGCTGTACTCACCGATGGACCAATGGAAGCAGATGAAGGCGAGCGTGAAGAGCAGATCCGTTCCGATGGAGGACAATGTGGACGACGATCCATATTTTGTTCAATATTGATGTTTTTTTTGATTTTCGTTTTTTAGCTTTTCCATTTGTGTTCTTCAAATACATTTTGTAAAATAGAAACAAGGTCCGTTGAACTGCTCGAACCGGGGAGCGGGGGGAGGGGGGGGGGGACGGAGGTCAATTTGATAAGCAATTTATCGGCTTCGGCACTTTTTTTTGCTTCCGTGCCGAATTGCCCCCGCATTATAAATTTGCGGGATCCCTCGCGGGATTGCGGAATTTTTTAAATTTTACCAAAAAAACAAAACACCTTTCAAACTGGACCAAAGGTTCAGCCCCCCCCCCCCCCCTATGGTTTTGTGATTTCGTCCAACCAAAAAATGAAAATTCCTAAAAGTTGTAAAAAGCCGCCCAAAAATATTTTAAATTATAAAATTCAACAAAGTTCGTCTCGATGCCCGCGCTGCCCATGCAATTGTTGACGTATCAAGCACGGCACAATGCCACATCTGCGGAAAGATGTTCTCGCGTCTTCGGTTTCAAACCGAACCGAAAATTTCGGTTATCCGTACCTAATGTTAAAAACTCTATTTCCCAGACAATTTTTAGGGGTGCGTTTTTCCCTTTTTATAGCATTTTTGTTAAGCAATTTTTCCAAAAAATGTTCGATTTTTAATGGTGCATTTTCCGTTTTTGTTAAGAATTTTCAAAAATGCAAATTTTTTGCAATTCTGCTTCCCTTAGCAGGGGAGGGAGCTGCAACCAAAATTTAAAAAATGCTGTGGATTTTGTTAAGAAAATTGGTCCAACAATTACCAATCTTACAAAACAAAGGGTGCCCCCTCAACATGTGACAAAGGTAGGAATGTTATAAATAATTGGTGAGTCGCCAATCAAAAAAATGAATTTCAAAGTTAAATTCAGTCCAAAATATTTTTAAAAATCGGAAATAATTTAAAAGGTCTTTAAAATTGCTTACTCCTCCATAGATAGTCACCGAATGTAATAAGTAAGGCTGCGATTTATATGGAAATCCATATTTTTTTTGCGCACTCGGAACAGCGTATAAATGCCAGAAATAGTGTTTTTAGCTTTGGTTGGAGCTTCTAGAGCTCATTTTATAATCCATATTTTCCATATTTCGCGATTTTTATCCATATTCCATATTTTTTCCATAATTCGCCATTTTTTAAAAATTCCTTAACAAAAATGCAATAAAAACGAAAAATTCACCCCTAAGGATCGACTTTTAAAATTTTCTAAAAATGCGCCATTAAAAATTGTCTTTCGCGACTAAAAATTCTGCCACCAAAAAAATAAAAATTTTTAAAATTCCGCACATTTTCAAAAATTTTCTCTGAAATGCCTTTAATTTGCATATAAAAATTTTTATTGCTCTTATTACTTCTGTGCCCATTTTTTGCAATATTTGAAAAAAAATTTCTCCATATTTCGTCCATATTTTGCAATTTTTGTCCATATTTGGTCCATATTTTGCAATTTTTCATCCATATTTTATGGCCATATTTCGAGATTTTTTATCCATATAAATCGCAGCCCTAGTAATAAGAAACCATTTACATAGACAAGGTTCGAACCACCAGACAAACAATTACCGCCCACACCTCTCAACATACACCACCACCTCAGATTCGTCAATTAGCGGAACCAGAAAGTCAAATTTATTTGCCAATAGGCGCGGCCGGGAGAAATTTAGAAAATTTTTAAAGAAATTGGTCCAAAAAATGAAGTGACGACAGCGATGGTCAGACACTATATCCCCCAACCAATGAATTTTCTTTGATTTTCGAATATTTAAAATTTTGCAAAAATATCATTTTATTTAATGGGGAAGAGCGCATACAGTCATGGTCATATATTTAACACACCCCACAGGGAAATACAGTAAAAACTGCCAAAAATAAATTGAATGGGAAAACTTTCTTCACATTTTTACGAGCATTTTTTATGGGCTTTCTAATGGTACCATTCATTCCCCTTTTGCGACAATGCTTCTCCCAATCACTTCCGCAACCGTCACCAACCCGATTTTCTAGTGGTCATATGTTTAACACGGGTGGATAAAAGGCCTTATAGGTTGGCCCAAATCCATAACAATTCATATAAAGTCAACTTTAGATGCTGATCAAAAAAGTCAACTATATCAAGTTGATCAGACACCTCCTTCATGGAGATCCAAAAACTCCAAAATACACTGAAAATGGGGACATTTTGGAGAAAAAATCCCGTATTTTTCTGCAAAAAAACATTTTAAGAGAAAGGTAGCCCACAAAATTCTCTACAAAACCCGCTTTTGTAGCTAAGCTCTCAAATTGCATCAAAACAACCTCTTTGGGACGGAGTCAGCTCCCATTGAACTGTAGGGATGCTCGAGACTTGAAATTTACCGAGACTCTCGAGCATCCCTATTGAACTGCTCGATGAGTGCGGCGTTTGTGGAACATCCGCCGACGATGACGATGAGGTTGTGTTCGCTGAGTGCCCTCTCTCTTTCAGTACTTCTAAGGTCTAGCATAACAGCTAACACAGAAATTAGTTTATGTGAGCGAGTGTGGTCTCCATCTGAAGAAGTGCTCCTCTACGGCTGTTTTGCCGTCGTTTACACCGCTGGCGAGACAAATGCCGCCGCTGGCGAGACAAATGCCGCCGCTGGCGAGACAAATGCCGCCGCTGGCGAGACAAATGCCGCCGCTGGCGAGACAAATGCCGCCGCTGGCGAGACAAATGCCGCCGCTGGCGACGCGGACGAGGAGGGCATGGCCCACCACCGAAGTGTCCGAGGTGGGCCCCGAACTGAACTTTGTGCCCATGCCATCAAATCAAGCTTTTTGTGAAAATGTGCTGACGTTTTGGACGGTGGAAGAGGACAGCAGCAGCAGAAGCGAACGGCACAACTGAAGGACGCGGGACGAGGGGTTCCAGCGGTTGGAGCAGTGGCGGCGGTGAAGGGTGGAGCATCGACATGGGCCAGGACATGGACGGTGGGCATGGATAGCAATTTATTTTTATGTGTAGCATTTCACAATAACGCACGAAATAATCCACAAAATTACATTGTTGAAAATGCCGCAAAACGTTTGTTATTTTACTATTCATTTTGCCCACGCATTGAAAATGTTATTGAAAATTAATTTTTGTTTTTTGATTTTCACTCAACCGATTATAAAATGCAAAAAAAAATACAGAATAAGGCTCAGATTTTTATGGTTTTTAAGATTTCAGTTTGGGAGTCTTAAAAAATTATATTTTTGAATTTTATTTATGTATATTAAAATTTAAAATTTGAAAAGCCTTTTTTTCTAATTTTATTGAAATTTTAATTTTTGGTTTTTTCTTCTAAAAGTAAATTTTTAGTCAATTTTTACTTAATGTCCTTAGTTTTTATTTCCGAAAATTTTTTTTTTTTTCAATTTCTAAAAAGCAATTTTAGGTCACTTTGGACAGCCAAACTCGGCTTGCCACTCAGGCGGCGTTGGCGGTGGTGCCGCTGAGGACAGAAATGTTTACGATGGCACAGCACAAAAAAATGCCCACAAATTTCACTGGACTGTCATCTCTCCCCTCGGGGGCTGTTCCTCTTCCCCAAAGTTGTGTCCATCAATTTTTTGCTGAGGTTTAACAATTTGTTGTCGTCGCTCTTTGCGCCTTTTCTCGCCCCACTTCATTCACATTGATTTGTGAGCATATTTGAATGTATCAATCAATAATCGGCAATACAAATCGCCAATTTAGATGGTTTCAAACAGCTTTTACAGAAAGCAAATAGTAAGGGACTTGGTTTCAGGCAAACGCTTAAAAGTCCGGAGTTTTTTGACTGAGCCCAGAGAAATCCGTTTCTAATTTTGGTATTTATTGCCTGAAAGTTCGGGCTCTATAATACAATTTGAATGCCTCCGCTTTGCCGTCTTTTCGCTCCATTTAAAAAATTATTTTATTTTAAAATTTTCAAAAAATTCACATAATTTTTGAGCTGGCGAGCACGGTAACACTACGTTTTGCCAACTGTACATTTTGCCAACCCAGCAAAAATGGTACGTTTTGCCAACTCAGCAAAAATATTACGTTTTGCCAATGGTACGTTTTGCCAACTGTTCATTTTGCCAACTTTACATTTTCTGGATGATTTTGAGCAAGTTTTTGGATGTTTTGAGGCCACAAGATTCCGAAAAAAAATTTTAAAATCAAAAAACTTCGAATTCGGGTCCGGGGTTCGAAATTGATCGAAATTTAAGTTTTTGATGAGTTGGCAAAATGAATATTTTGCTGGGTTGGCAAAAAGTAATATTTTTGCTGGGTTGGCAAAATGTAATATTTTTGCTGCGTTGGCAAAACGTACCATTGGCAAAACGTTCGTTGGCAAAACGTACTGACACCGGCGAGCACGAATAGGACAATGGTTTTCCCATTTTCGATTTTTTATTTTTGAATTATTTAATAAACATTTTAAATTAAAACAAAATATATTCTCTGCAAGAAAAATCGGTACTTTTCGGTTTTGTGCCTACAGCTCGATTTTTTTAAAAGGCAACAAAAGGGCGCTGGGATCATAAATGGGGTTTTCAAGGGTGCTGATCACAAATCTAACAATATTTTTAAGGTATGACAACATCTAAGATTTTGCAAATCTAAAGTTTGTTAGGCTTAGGCCTAAGCCTAATGAAGCCCAAGCCAGGGTGGCTTAGGCCTAAGCCTAACAAAGCCCAAGCGAGGATGGCTTAGGCCTAAGCCTAACAAAGCCCAAGCGAGGATGGCTTAGGCCTAAGCCTAACAAACTTTATAAAAGCAGTTTTGGGTGATTAATGGTGAAAAAAAAAATCAAAAATTATAGATTTTCAGTGTCTTAGATGTTGTCGGATCTTAAAAATATTGTCAGATTCGTGATCAGCACCCTTTAAAACCCCATATATGATGTTTTCAATAGTGTTCGGCACGGTACGGTATTACCGCGGTAATTTTCGGTATTACCGCGGTAATTTTTTCGGTATTACCGATTCGGTATACCGACCGAGAAAAATGTTGGGATTTCGATATTTTTCGGTAACGGTAATTTACCGAATTACCGTTACCGATTACCGACCGAGATATCTCTGACTGGAATACCGCGGTAATTTACCGTTTTACCGCGGTAAAACGGTAATTACCGCGGTAATTACCGAAGAAATTTACCGAATTACCGTTACCGATTACCGACCGAGAAAAATGTTGGGATTTCGGTATTTTTCGGTAACGGTAATTTACCGAATTACCGTTACCGATTACCGAAAAAACCTATTTGCCGAACACTAGTTTTCAACGCCCTTTTGTTGACCTTTTTTAAAATTTTGAGGTGTAGCACAAAACCGAAAAGTACCGAAAAATCTAACTAAAATAAAGAATTTTTTAAACTAAAAACAAATTCGATAATTTTTTTTAATACGCGTGCTCTTTGTGAACGAAGATGGGAAGAATTGGGACAGGAACGAATCACTCTTTAATTCATTTCTATTCAAAAATGCCCACAAATTTCACTGAACTGTTTGTTATCTCTCCCCTCGGGGGCTGTTCCCCTCATTTCCCATTCGTTATTTCTTTCCCAAAAATTGGCCGCTATTGACATCTTAGCTTTACAATTTTGTCGACCTTCATTTGTCACACCATCTTCCTCCTCCGATCCCGATCACGTGACCCTAAAAGTAACAACTTTTTCATAATATTAATTGTAGCATTCTGGTTAAAACCGCGATCGTAGCACGATAAGAATTTAACAAAAATTTTTTTCTTATTTTGAAATTAGTTCTTTAAATTGATTAAGGAATCTTTGATCTTTATTAAATCTAAAGCATCCTGTTTCTTAAATTTAAACCTATAGAAAATGAACATCCGCTTTGGCATTCTGTCCTTTGCAATTTTTATAATTTTATTTTCCCAAACAAATGCCACTTATTTTTATGTGAGTGGCGAAGTAAGGTGCAAAGAAGAGCCCTACTTTGGTGCTAAAATTATGCTGATGGAGGAGGATGGTATGAATGGAATATATTTTCATTTTGAAATTTAAAAAAATAAGAAAATTTTTTTTTACAATTTTTAAGCGTTTGATCCTGACGATCTTCTGGGTGAAGAACGATCGGCGCAGAATGGACTTTTCGCAGTTGAAGGTGGTGAAAGTGAAATTGGTGACGAAGAACCATATTTGCTGATCGACCATACCTGTCCACAAGAAGAGATTGAATATAATCCGGTAATAAAAAAATTGAAAATCTCTTGGATTTTTCAAAAATGTAAAACTTTTTGTCTCTTTTGATTTTTTTTAGTTATTATTTTATGTTATATATCAGGGTTGCCGCGGGTTGAGAAAAATGTCGGGTCGGGTTTCGGATCGGGTCGGCCAAAAAAACCTCGGGTCGGGTTTCGGGTTGAGAAAAATGTCGGGTCGGGTTTCCGATCGGGTCGACCTAAAAAACTTCGGGTCGGGTCTCGGGTCGAGAAAAAAACCGGGTTTCGGCTCATCGGGTTTCGGGTCTTCGGATTAAAAATTTTTTTCTTTAAAATTCTAACCAAAAATCCAAATTATTGTAGAAATCATAGTTCCTCAAATCTGTGAGTATTATACCAGCCGTCGAAAACAGCCTCCTTTTTATGAAAATTCTGCTTTCTTCTGGAGGGGGGGGGGGGTCGGCGGTGCCGATAGGCGCCGCCGAGAAAATTTTGAATTATTGACTAAATTTGTTAAGAGATTTGCAACCAAAATTTTGAAAAAAAATACCGTAATTTTTGATTATTTTATTGGTTTTATTCGAAATTTTTAAGGAAAAAATTCCAAAATTTTAGGGTAATTTCCCACTGACCTGGAGGGATCAAATCTTGATAATATTGTTCTGATTTTGGCTCAACATTCTTACTTATATTGTTTTTATTTTATTGGGTTTGGAGGATTTCATTGAGAAAATTTCGAAGCGACTTTACTTAATATTTATTCAGTCCCCTCCCCTTAACGAAAATTAAATTCTGCAGTTTTTGGACCAATTTTCTTAACAAATTTAGTCAAAAATTCAAAATTTTCTCGGCGGAGCCTATTGGCACGGCCGACCCCTACCTCTTCATCAAACTCGGATCTTGACCCGAAACCCGACCCAAAAACCTCGGGTCGGGTTTCGGGTTAAGAAAAATGTTGGGTCGGGTTTTGGGTCGGGTCGGCCAAAAAAATCTCGGGTCGGGTTTCGGGTCTTCGGGTTGGAAAAAGACCGGGTTTCGGCTCTCGGGTTTCGGGTAACCCGCGGCAACCCTGTTATATATTACATTGAAAGGCTACCGGTCCGAGTACCGAAAGTCCGAGTACCGAATAGTACAAAAAAAAATATCCGAGTGCCGAACGTCCCAGTGCCGAATGGTCTGAGTGGCGAATAGTGCAAAAAATATCCGTGTGCCGAATAAAACAAATTTAAGCCGAAGGTCGAATAAAATAAATTCAGGTTGAAGGTAGAATTAAATGGTAGAAAAGCGTACTGTTTTAAACATTTTATAACACCGATAAAGTTTTATCAATCATATAATTAGGGTTAAGCCCCGACCTGGTCAACCCCGACCCCGACTTTCCGGCAGGGGACTTTTCCGTCACCGAAGGGTCGGAGAATGTCAACATTGATTTTTCGAAAAATTTTTCGAATTCGGGTGTGGGGTTTGAAAAAATTCATTTGTATAAAAAGTAGGGTAAGAATTGATTCGTACACTCAAAAAAATTAGAAGTCGACACTCAATATTTTTGCAATATTCGACACTCGAACCATTCGAAACTCAGAATTTCAACACTCGGACATTTTTTGTGCTATTCGGTACTCAGACAGTATTTGTTCTATCCGGCACTGGGACGTTCGGCACTCGGATATTTTTTGTTCATTTGCACTATTCGGTACTCGGACCATGCGGCACTCGGACCGGAAGCGCATTGAAAGGCAAGAACATTCACAAAAATTATGTTAATTTTATAACAAAAAATATATCTAATATTATTTCTATGCCGATTTCGTTTGATTTCCCTATTTTATACAGGCATGCCGTTTTGTGACTCGAGTGGAACTGCCGAATTTTCTCACGCATATCATTGTCCCACCAATAAATTTGGATGGCGAATGGGATATTGAACATATTTGTTTGTAATCACAGAAGACTATTGAGACAAGAAAAGATTGGAATATACTTGAATTTTGATTCCAGAATGAAATTTGAAAAATTTTATAAAAAATGTCAAAAATAATTCTTTTTCGGAAAATATCGATCTTTGGTGGATTTTTGGTCAAAAAAGTCATTTTTTAGGGGGTGCATTTTTGGTTTGAAAAAGTTTTTGGTTTTAAGGGTACAGTTTCCGTTTTTATTGCATTTTTTTAAAAGAAATTTCGGGAAAAAGTGCCTAAAATATTGAATTTTTCTTAAGAATTATCTTAAAAAAAATTGCTGAAATATGGATTTATTATGAAAAAATGGTGAAATATTGATTTATTCTCATAAAAAGCAAAATATTGATTTATATGCAGGATGAAATATCACTTGCCAGCATCGTTTACATTTAATTGACCGATTCAAACCCGTTTTTTAAATTTTATGTTTTTATTTTCTATTGACGACTTTGCACCTATGCCAAATGGCGGGCATTGCCTGTGGTTAGAGATATTACAAAATTCCCTTTACTCACGAGATTTTTAAAGATGATGAACGGATTTAAAAATAAAATTATATTTTATGCTTACCTAGTGAAGGAAGACATTGCTGTTTTATGAAAAAAAAATTTTATGAAAAATTTCTTCAACCCCAAACCCCGACTATTGGGTCCTCCCCGACCCCCGACATCGCCAACCCCGGCCTCCCCGACCCCCGACTTTCCCGCCCCCGAGGGGTCGGGGCTCAACGCTACCTGGTACAATACCTGCCAAAATTGTTGTTGCTGTCGACCACCACCGCTTCTGGTGCCCAACTGCTGCTGTTGTTGCGGCATTCCCTGTACAACTCGATGCACCGGCACACCAATGCCGCTGAGAGTGTCCTCAAACTGAAATAAATTTCAAAATAAAACTTTTTTTGGCTTTGCGATTTAAAATTTTCAAAAAATAATTTTGCTGTTCATTTTTTAACAAAAAGAAACGGGTTTGGACACGAAGGAAAATACTAAGGATGTTCGAGAGTCTCTGTGTCATTTCTCGGTCTCGACTCTCGGTAAATTTAAAGTCCTCTCGGTAAATTTAAAGTCACGAACATACCTAAAAAATACTGCTCCTCCAACAACAACAACAGCAAACAGAACACATTGCCTCCATTGCTTTGATGTTCAGTGATGCTCGGCAAGCGTCGGGTCCTCGTTTGGGTTGGGAATTCGAGCGGACACCACCACGCACATAATGCACAGGTTGATGTTGACGGCACGGAGGTCGGCACGCGAGAGCGGGTTGCCCTGTTTAAGGAGTCGAGAAAATTAATTATAAATTTCAACAATATGTTTTGGTTGTGTTATTTAATAGAAAAATTGACAAATGCGCCCCAAAAACCAATCTAAAAAAAAAGATTAAATTAATTACATTGAGAATAGAAATTTTTGGCAGATTGTGCAATGTCTTCCATTCATGCATAAAGAGGGGGGAGGGAGAAGCAGCAATCATTTGACTAATTAAGAAGATGAATGGGCCAACCTTCAAGTACTCCACATCGCCAAAGGTTCAAAACTAGACGGTCATTCTTTTTTGAGTATTATTTTTAATAAAAATAATAATAAAAAATATTTTTCGATTATTGGGCGCGTAGACGGAAGAAAACTTTACCCACCGATCACAATGTGCTTCAGTTCATGGTAATGGAAATTGGATGCGCGAAGGGGCATGATGAAATTGCGCAGTCCGATCAGCGGAGAGTCCTTGTCAGCAAACAGACAGAGAACGACATGGCCTATAAAATTAAGCAATTTGTTTTTAAATTTTTGAGAAATAAAAACAAAAAGCATTTTTTTTTTTGCTTTTAAATGTTGGTTTTTGTCCTTAGAGTCCCATGTTTTTACGCTTGCTTCCACACCACAGACGACACGGCCCGTGCCAACATTGATCAGCTGCTGCCCAGCTCCCGCATTTCTGAACAGTCGTACTTATTTGTTAGCGGAGTGATCAGTAGTATGACAGAAAGCTTATTTTTGATTTCTCACAATGTGTCCGGGTCGGATCAGCCGATAAACTCGTTGTTGACGCGCTGTGCCCCCGTACTGATTACACCAGCAGCAGTAGAATTGTACTAATTGTAAGCAGGGGTGGGTCGAAACCTTTCGATTTCGATAATTTCGAGGTTTTTCTTTCGGTTCACAGAAATTTTGTATTTTTAAATCATTGGAAAAGAACCCGGCAATTCTCAAAAAAAATTTCCACCGGACTCTAATCACTCCTAAAAAGCTTCAAAAAGTTACCGTATATTTTAAATTGGTTGCAAATCTTTTAATAGATTGAGTCAAAGATTCAAAAAATTTCTCGGCGGTCCTATCGGCACTATAGACCGGCAAAATCGCATTTGCGGGATCCCGCCGCGGGATTTTTTTTTTTTCGGAAAGTCGTGCGGGACCGGATTTGCGGGATAAATATCGCAAAATCCCGCAATCCCGCAAATCCCGCATTTTAAATTTGCGGGATCCCGCGCGGGATTGCGGGATTTTTTCAAAAATCAAAACACCTTTCACTGAACCGAATCGTTCTTTTTAGTTTAATAAATTGTTAGGGAAATTGATCCAAAAATTCATTTTTTTACTTGAAAAGGACTAAAAATCTTCAAAAAATTTTCAACAAGTCTGTCAATGCGGGTTTTTTTTGAAAATTTCAACCATTTTTCTAAAGAAAATTAGACTTTTTATTCGCCAAAATGCCCTCCTCGATCCAATTAGATTTAATATTATTGTTTTTAATAAATTTTTGAAATTCAATAATACTGTGAGGCTCAACGATTTAAGTGAGATGTCGTGTATCTGTGATTTTCCACCCCGCCCCTTCCCCCTCCACTCGGTGTATTTAAGCGATCAGCTTTCTCCCATCGGGGAGGAACGTTCCATTCATTTTCCCATTCGCCGGCTGCTGTGCAGCCTCAATGCTATCGCAATATGCTTTTCTCCTACCGCCGCAATAAATAATTGGATCTAATGGACTGAGCGAGTTGGGACGGGTGGCCAGGAGCCCAGGGCCCAGGTTCCTAGCCTCATTTGGGGGCGGGGGGGAGGGGGGATCGACGGATTGGGACGACGGAATGTGCGGGGGGGGCAAAAGTGGCCACAATACATTTGGCTTAAATGTGCAATATGTTTAAGGGAAGGGAAACGCTGAACAAGTTTTGTTCGCTTCGCAACCCCGTCCGATTTTCGATTGAAATTGAGGGGATTTGTGCGCTGCTCGGCGGGCGGGGCAAAAACAATAAAACATAAGGTACACAAATATAAATTAAATTATAAAGCATAATGCACAAAACAATGCGCCCCGGGTGCAAAGAAATATTATCAAAATTTCAGACACATTCCAAAAAATGACTCATTTTTTAGCATTTTTTAAAATTCATGTTTGTCCTTTTACAAAATCGGAAATAAACCTTCATTGTGATAAAATTATACTGTAACTCTCCGATTTTATCCCTTTTTCCCATTCTAGGCATTTGTCATTTCGACCGACCCGGTCAATTTCATCATCCATTTTCATTTTGGCCCCTCTGCTGGCATTGTGCCATTTGACCTGAAGAACAATTTGACGGGGGAGCGATTGGCGTTCCAAAGCTTTGACGAATGCCGTTGGCTGTTGGTTCGTGTGCGAGAAGAAAAGAAATGGGCCAAGTGGGTGAGTGGTATTGGAACTGTCAATGGAATTGCATCGACATTATCTTTGGAGGCAGTGACATTGGCCACGGGTACGGATGGTTTTAAAACCCGGGGGTTACAATTAAAGGGGAGTTCGTGGCGGCATTAGCGCGACGTTGACTTAAGATATTTTCTAATTTTCAGACTGCTTGACGCAAACGAAGGTCCGAGTGAGCCCAAAAAGAGAAAGAACTGAGGACGAATGTATGGGCCGATCGCCGGCTTTCATACTTATTTTCGGATGTTTTACAACTTATTTCCGACGCAAAAAGAACGTCGCTTGACCTGCGCTGCACAATTTACGAATTATTTGCATTTGCTTTTTAACAATTTTATTTGTTTTTTTAATTCATCTAACATTTTTATTCTAATTTTGTAAATCAATATATCGTTACAATTCTGCTTGTTGAATTTGGCCCATCTAATTGCGGCGCTGAAAACAACAAATTACTATAATCACGGCGTAGAATTGCAGGATTGTCGATCCGCATCCTGGCACCGTTATCCCTTTGAAAAATAAACAATCTTGCAAGCCACGCCATTATAATATGATGTGTAGAAGTATTCACTTGGCGACGGCGAAGAATTCTTTAACAATAAAATTTTGTAACTATTTATTTTTTCGCAATTTTTGTTTACCTTTTTAATTCAAGTGGGCCAAGAGATCCATAGTGAAGCATATTAACCGCAATCTATTTCATACAAATTTATTTTATATCAATTTAACATTGCTTACCTTCTCCACTTCTGCATACTTCATCAAAGCCATAGCGGCATTCCTTCCTTGGCCCCTAGCAAGGACCCTCCTGAATGCCAATGCACCATCCGTAATAGCCATTCCTGTCTCTTGCAAATGCCGAGCTGCTGCCTAAAACATTTTGTATGTAATAGCAAGCAGGGATGTCGTGTCAAAAAAAAAACGGAACACGGAATACGGAATTACGGAACACCTAAAAAATTGCGGAACACGGATACGGAATTACGGAATGCCCAAAAAGAATTACGGAATGCTTAAAAAATACGGAACACGGAATACGGAATTACGGAACACCTAAAAAATTACGGAACACGGAATACGGAATGACGGAATGCCCAAAAAAATGCGGAACACGGAATAGGAATACGGACAGACTAAAAATTAGACCGGAAAGTTGGACCCAAACAAAATTTGGTCAAAACTTTTGGGTTTATTTTGGGTTTTGGTTTTTTTTGGGTTGGCTAAACCCAAAATTTTGTACAAAACCCAAAAGTTTTTTTAATAAAACCTAACAAAAAGCCTAAATTTACGAATTTTTTAATAAACTTTTATTCAACGCTTTTTCTGACTAGTGTCACGTCAAACACGCCAACTACAAACCGTCCCCCTACCCCATATACAGGCTAGAGACCGGAATTTTGAAAAATCCAAGAGCGAGATTGAGATTTGGGAATGGCCGAGACCGAGATCGAGATTTGTCTAGAAATTCCGAGAGTCCAGGTCTCGTAGTTTTCGACAAAATTCCGAGATTCGAGACCTGGACTCTCGGAAAATCTCGGTCGGGATCTCGATCTCTAATACAGGCACGTATTTAGGGGGGGGGGGGGGGGGGGGTACGGGTGGTACGTACCCCCCCCCCCCCCCCCCTTCCCTATCGGCACCGCCGACCCCCCCCCCCCCCCCCAGAAATAATTCTCAAAAAAGTTTGCATTTTTGAATATTGCAAAAACGGAAAATGCATCCCTAAAAACCAAACATTTTTCAAAATTGCGTGAATAAATTAAAAAATATTTAAAAATATATTAAGAAATTTTTATTAATGAGGGGAAGCGCGTGTGTGTAATGAAAAAAAAATGACTGCTTGCACTCAAGCGGGCTCGAACCCAACACATAAAGTAAGAGTTACCGAAAAGACAAACTACTAAGCCATCAATTACTGAGAAACATTCTTGTAAAAAGATTGAAAATCATTCGATGATGCCATCTTTAGGGGTGTAAATTCAATTGGAAGACGACCAAAAATTTTGTACAAAAATAGGCTTGGACCAAAAACAAAACTAAAAAACTTTTGAGTTTGTTTTGGGTTTTGGTTTTTTTTGGGTTTTACCCCAAGTTGACCCAAAACCCAAAAACAAAAACTTTTGGTCCAATTTTTTGTACAAAAATCCCAAAAAATTTTTGGGTTTTGGGTCCGGACTCTACTAAAAATATGGAAGTTCACGGAATACGGAACGTTCACGGTCAAAATTTTGTATAATCTTTATAAAAAATTCGGGATTACTTATAAATCCTTCCAGTCCTCCCCCCCCCCCCCCGCCAAACCTACCGCACTGGCACGAGAGTCAATCACTTCATAGTCTCCTTCTGGTCCTTCAGAAAGAATGGAATTGTGGCAGAAGTGTAGTTCAGCCAATTCTCCCCCAAATGATACGGCAATGCTCGCCACCAATTGCCTGTACGTGACGAGTTGATGAGGCCAATACGTCGTTACGCCTGGATGTAGTGGATCGTTCAGAATTCGGCTCTAAAGGTTGTGATTTTTAAAATATTTTTAACTTTTAAAAATTATTAGGTACAAATTATTAATTTTCTTTATAACAAAACTTACCAATCGGACTTTATTAGGAAAGTCGGGGTGCACCCATGCAAGATACGCGTGCCCTGCTTCGTGCACTGCTGCGCGGGCTTGGTTGTGTCCGCCTGTTTGTCGTGCTTCGGCTATCATTGCGTCGAAATGGACCTTCCATTCAGCATAATCTGCCATTGTTGAAGACGTCCCAAAAAAAAAAATGAATGCAAGAATTATGCTGAACATTATGATGCAGAGCTGCCAAAAAAAAAACATTAACGAAAAAAATTGGGGTACAAAACATTTTATCACCACTTTTATAAGCTTTGGCCAAATTTCAAAAAAGTTATGGCCAAAAAGCGTTTTATGGCCATAACTTTCTTGAGATTTGGCCAATCGCTTAGCTTTTGCCTTTGTAAGCTTCTACTAGTTGTAAGCTTTCGAATGATATCGAAAAGTTCGATTTGGTTTGATAAGAAAGAAGTTATAACGAAAAATCTCAAAAAAGGTAACGAATCGGGGGGGGGGGGGGGGGGGGACGAATCGGCCGGGAACGAATCGTCTTTTTACCGTTCATATGCCAGCCCCGTAGCCAGAAGGGGGGACGCAAACCGGCAAATTTTTGAGCAAATCGGACTGGTTAAAAGGAAACTGTACATTTCGGAGCACGGATTTCGAAAAAAAGACAATAATTTACCAAAATTTTGATCAAATTTAGTAAGAATTAATTGCTAAATTTAAAAACACTTATGCTTCTGAGGTCTATTTTAAGCTTTTGGGTCGGGGGAGGGGAAATTATGAAGAGCATTGTGTTTGTTGTTAACAATGACTTTTCGTTCACTATTTATACCATTTTTCCTTTAACCAAATAAAGTTATCAATCAAATGAACAAAGCGCGATCAGACGACATCGCAATATTTGGATCGGAAATAACTGATCTAATTAATAAATGAAAACGAACGGCTTTCCCTTAACCCAAATCCTTCTCAATTTTTACCCAATTTCAGCTATCAATCAAAAACGGAACGAGCGCGATCAGACGACGACGCACAATTTGGATCGGAAATAACGGATCTAATTAATAAATGAAAACGAACGGCTTTCCCCTAACCCAAATCCTTCTCAATTTTTACCCAATTTCAGCTATCAATCAAAAACAGAACAAAGCGCGATCAAACGACGACGCACAATCTGGATCGAAAATTTCCGTTAAATTTGGGTACATTTCCGTTAAATTTGGGTCCATTTCCGTTAAATTTGAGTACATTTCCGTTAAATTTGGGTACATTTTCGTTAAATTTGGGTACATTTCCGTTAAATTTGGGTACATTTTCGTTAAATTTGTGTCCGTTTTCGTTAAATTTGGTTAGGTACATTTCCGTTAAATTTGGGTACATTTTAATGGCAAAAATGCAAAAGCTGGCACTCTGGGACAAAAGTATCAATTTCAAATTTGGATGCAACAGGGAGGTGCGTGCCATTAGCACAATGTTCAGTGCGGAAAGTGAAAGTTGTGCCACAAACAGCCAAATTTGTCCAGATCACCAGTTTTATGCAAATGTCGTGCCAATCTTCCGGTGAAGACGTGATTGTGCCGTTGTTGTTCATTGATGCCGTAGCAATCAGAAAAAAAACATTTTATATAAATTAGCGGCGCTAAGCATGGGAAAAATTTAAATAATCTATGTGATAAATGCGATAATTATCGCGATAGAACAATCCCAATCTTTCGATCGCTGCGTAAGCGCACTAAGGGAATTTAAGTCAAGAATAGTCCCGATTGGGGTCAATTGGCCGTTTACGACTCGGCGCCCTTTCGAAAATTTAAAAAAAGTTATTTATTTTGGATGCTTTTTTAAATATAAAAAGAGACCTTTGGGCGATTTGAATAAAAATTGGAATAAATTTATCATGCGCCTAATTTATGTAGCTTGGTTCCTAATTTTCTCGCGCTTTTTTGCCCGTTACCTTTGAACCATAAAAGCAGGTATCGATGAGAACGAGATTCCCGGTCCCGTTCCCGCTTTTTCCGAGCGGGATTGTATGGGAACGGGAAAAATACAAAAAACCGTTTGGAATTCCCGCCCCGTTAAGTTTCAATTCTCGTTCCCGGAATTTTTTTTATCGATCTTTACATAAAAAGCATTAATTTCCACTTAATATGAGCCGATGTAAATTAACTCTAAAACCCGTGTAATTATACATTTTTTTAAAGACGTAAGAATTGCGCAAAAATTAAAAATTCCGAATGAATTCACATAAAAAATAAATAATGTATTCAAATAAATGTAATTTAATCTATATTTTTTGTTGTTTAAAAAATTGTTTAATTTATTTATAATTTTATCTATTTTTATAATTCTAGACTTTGTCTTTTAAACATTTCAATTTGCATATAGTTTGCCATTTTGTAGGGTCCAGTGCCGGAATTGGCCAAACGGCGGCCATCGAATTTGCTAAAGAAGGTGCAAATGTTGTTATTCATGGAAGAGATGTTCAAAGATTGAATGTATAAATCAAAATATTCCATTTTTAAAATATTTTTCTAGGAAACTGAACAACAAATTTTGGCATTAAATGTGCTTAATTGTCGTGTCCTAAAGGTTCAAGGACAAATTGAAGATGAAAAAACAGACCAACAAATTGTGGCAGAAAGTTTGAACAAATTTGGACGGATTGATGTGTTGGTAAAGTTATATTTTAAATAAATAAAGTTTAAAAATAAAAATATTTTAGATTAATAATGCCGCATGTGTGACAAAGCCGGGAAACGAAGATCCGCTGGACATCGCAAATTGGACCCTATTTATTCCGTAAATCTTCGCAGGTCCGTTTTGTGTGCAATTAAAATTTGTATTATTTATCTTCCTTTATTTACTAATTTTAAATGAACAAAATCTCTAATTAAATTTAATTCCGCGCTTTTGATTTAAGCATCGTCATCCTTACCAAGCTTGCCATGCCACATTTGGAGAAGAGTGGTGGCAATGTGCTGAACATCAGGTGCCATTATTAATGACAGTGTTTCTATTAATCAGAACAGAGTTGATCAATGAATGAGTGATCTGATCAATCAATCAGTGTCTCAAATCTGATAATTTTTAAGATTTTAAATGCAAACTAGGCCCAGCTTTCTATTAATCAAAAAAAAAATTAGTTTGAGTGAAATCTAGGTAATTTAGTCATTTAAAAATTGTCTTTTATCAGTATGCAATCCATGCCCCTGACGTTTTCTCTTATCCAACAAAAGTAAAATCATCAGTGAATTGATCTGATCAAAATGCACATGAGTTTCCAGTTTCCACTGATTGAACAAAAATCAAACCGATCAATCATCGGACCAAACAGATCGTCTGATCACAATCAAATTTATTTATTTTAATTATAGAATTTAAATATTTTTTATTCATAACATTCAGTTCTTGCGCATCACAACGCTTTATGTCCGCGCGTGTTTGCCCATTTTATGGCGTTATGAAGGCGGCACTTGACCATTGGGCACGCGTAATGGCACTGAATTGCTGAGAAAAAGGCGTTCGCGTAAACTCCATCAAGTACATAAATTTGGGAATGACACCCAAAAAAGTTAATTGACAAATTCAAAAACGGAATAAATTGATAAAATGTTTTGATCGGCAAAGAAAAAACAAATGATAAATGAGCGGTAACCTTCAAAAGGAACCATAAATCAAATCCCATCGTTTTTCTGTTGATGCACGGAAGTACACCGCCTCTTTGGTAACATTCCTCAACCGCGCGACCCATAAAAGTGCCTCTCCAGCTTGCGTATGCGTAAGTGCCGTCGTAATCTCCAACCGTTCTGTTCAATGGCATTTGTTTTGTGGCCAGTCCAATGAAAACATATTAAAGTGAAAACGTAGAAAAAGAAGCAGATAATTTTATATTTTAAAAACAACACTTTAGAATCCATTTAATCTTAAATTCTTTTTCAGAAGTTGGGGATGCCGACACTTTCGGCGACTAACCAAATGAAATTATGGACTAAAAGAATGAGATCACGAAAATGTAAGTGCTGGAATTAAAAGAGGTCAAGGAACACGAAAGAATTGGTCGGCAGAAAGGTTGAAGCATTCCCCACCGAATTTGAACATCAGAAACTGCTAAATGCTAACATGGACATAACAACAGCAAAGAAATTTTGAGAACTAAAACAGCAAAAACCAAAAAATTTACTAAATTTAAAATTATATTAAAAAAATACAAAAAGTAGGGCCCCGCGGGGCTCGACATATTCTTTGAACTATTTTGGCCTTCGCTCGTTTCTCAACAATTCTCCTCAAAATACAAACTGTCTAATTCAAAGGGTCGCATCTTATATAAAGCAGGAGTCCAACAAAAATTTTCTCCAAAAAGTACAATCAACGCAAAACAAAAAAGATTTTAGGGCTCAAATAAAGTTTTATTTATTTACTACAAATAAAATTTGATAAAAAAGGCGCGCCGGCTAAATTTTGAAAATTGTAACGATTTGTTACGGAAATTGCTTTAAATTTTTAGAGGCTTTTCCTTAAAAATTTCAAGTTCCTGTCCTTACTTATAAAAGCTAGGTTCACGGACAAATACATTTGTTAAAGTTTATTAAATTCAAGGACACTCAAATTTATATTGAAATAACACTTAATTCTTGTTTGAATGGATTTTTTCCATTTTCTTGTTTCCGTTAAATTTTCTGCATCTCGCTAAATAAAATTTACACGTTTTGAAAATTTAAAAACAAATTAAAATCAAAATTTAGTGTATACTGTCAGAAGTAGGGTTGTCGGTTTCCTGGGAATTCTTCGGTTATTCGAACCGAAAAAATCTCGGTTCTACGGTTCGGTTCGGTTCGGAACCGACAACCCTAGTCAGAAGCGATTAACGATAAAGGCAAAATTCCAATTTTCAAAAATACACTGATCAATTTAGTTACAGGATATTTAATAATAAAAAACCAATTAAATCATTTATATAAAACAATTTATAAAATTTAAATATGAATATTTTCTTCTATTTAAAAAAAATTTTAATTTTGTCAATTTTATTTAAATAAACGGCAAAGGAAGAAGCTGAATTGACATTTGTAGAAAATCTTAAACTTTTATATTCAAAAAATTTGAACTTGATAAATCATGCTTTTTGTTCTAATCGACCTTCGGACCGGTAGCCTCAAATCCAACGGAAATTTAAGGACATTCACATGAAAATGGAGTTTGGCACATTTTCTCGTTTGGTCCGATTACCTAGGTACCTTATTTGAATATGTAGGTCATTTTGTGTTGTTGTTCTTTGGACTCTTTGATTAAGATAATGGGGGGGGGGATGAACATCACCAGACATCGGCCGTCCTGTTCTGTTCGTCCACTCATTCCACCACCAAATGCCCGCCATTTTCTGGGTCGGCGTTTTGCCCCTAACCCCAATTCAAATAAATGCAAAATTGCCTCTGCAAAATGCTCTCTCTGGTCTTTCTTTGTGTACAAATGTCAAAGAAAAGGCATTTAAGGGAAAGGGTCATCACCAGCAACAGCAGCAGCAGCAGGGGACGATTTGTGTCATATAAAAGGTGGCGGAACATTTTCTTTTCTCCACTCATTTTTGAATATAAACACAAATGCTTTACTCCATATGCAATAGACCATTAGGTATATCAAATAATAACGGAATTTCTTTTCAACTTTGAATAAATTAAAAGGCACACAATTCCTAGTTTAGCCTTCGACAAGCCATTAGAGATCAGTTAATCTGCAAAAATACCATAAACTCCAGTGAATTTTCATAGTTTGACCGAAAAGCAATCAGATTTTCTTCATTAAACAATAATGAAATGGCCACAGCACATCAGAACGATGTTTGATTTTGTCCGATTTTAAGCAATTAGTGATTTTGAAAGTGTTTTAGTTATTAGGGATTTTGGCTGTTAGTGATTTTTTCCTAGCGCCGTTCGGTTCTCCAGGATTGCTGAAATCGATTTAATTGTTCTGGATTTTGTTTTCGAATTCATTAGGTCACATAAAAATCGCGTCGGCTGAAGACAAAAAATGTTTTCGTCGATCAGAGAAAAATCTCTCCCATTTTCCTTTCCATATATTTTTCGTCGTCGGCCGACGATTTTTATGTAAACGAAGCATTGTTTAGGTCACTAATTCCAATCTCCCCCCTTCCCCCCCCCCCTTTTTGATTTCCACACTCAAATATTATTTTGTTATTGTTTTATTCTACTTAACTTACAACAATTTGTTTGTTGTGTACGTCAGGGATGCCAACTGTCCTTATTTATAAGATTTGCCCTTATTTAGAAGGTCATAAATCTTATAAAAAACCGATCCGAACCCTACGCCGGACCCTCCCATGCCTAAAAAGTTCAAAAAATCACACAGTATTTTGTAAAATTTTGGTTGTAAACCCTTTAATAAATTGAGTCAACAATTCAAAAATTACTCGGACCCGCCCCAAAAGCCTGAAATAAGCCTAAAAATGCAAACTTGTTGGTGAAAAATATGGTTAAAAAAGTCACATTTCATACAAAAAATACAAATTTATTTTTTTAAATTGTCCTTATTTTTGCCAGCAAAATCTTATGCTTGGATTCGTACAAATATTTTTACCCCAGAAACAACCGCAATTCTGCAACCATTGCCATTAAATTATACAAAAATATGTAAATGATTAAAACTTTCATGCTCTTAAGATACATATTTAACCATTTTATTGTTACCAAATGATGACAAGTTCACCCAACACAACCGACGGCGACCTGACAGCAGACAAAGGTGTAATGTATCAGAATGGAACGTCGAATATGATTTGATTGATGGCTATGGACCCCACCCCCAACACAATTGTAACCGGCCCCAGGCACTGCCCAAGAAGCCATAAAAGCCGAGGAGGAAAGAGCAAAGTGGCTCATTCCTCGGGGACCTTCGAGAGTCGTGCCCCCGGCACGACTCGGGCGAGGGCTGGCGAGTGAGTGGGCCGTTCCTGAGGCTTCCCCCATTGTTCCATATTCATTCTTTCTTCACCACTTACCATTTCTTCTTCGTCGACAGTTGGAAATGAATAAACTTTCGGACACAAGAGTGGAAACGGTTGATGGGGAAGGATTTGGGGAAGGATCACCGGGGACACGGGAGACCGACCGAACATCCCCAACCATTCCCCCGGATACCCCATCACAAAGGCAAGAAATAGGGTGGGGGAAACATTTTACGCGGAACTTCCGGGAAAAATCAAAACCCGTCGTTGGGCTGTTGCAAAAAGAGTTTTTAGCCACAAAATTCGCGTCCATTTTTTTAATACATTTATTTAAATTGAAATTACCCAAAAAAGGATAAAACTTCTGATGGTGGAAGTGCGGGGGTGGCGATTTCTAAAAAGTTTTCGGTTAGCCGATACCGAACTTTTGGGGTTTTGGTTTATTCGTTCTCAAAGCGTGCCAATGTTGAAAATTGACTTTTTCAGTCCATTTGTGGCCGAGTTTCGCTCGACCCATCGCTGAGTTGGCCGATGAACTCGCCGAGTTGGCTCAACGCCAACAGACGAATTCGCCGTCCCTAACTGAAAGCGGCTTCGACTTGGTGTCGACTGTTGGTGGCCAAAATGACGAAGGTAAAATGAATGAATGCAATTTGAGACATAAAATGAGCAGTCAACAATTTGTTGTTCTCAGATGATGGCACTGAACAGTTTGGAAATGAGGATGTTACGGCCACTGTTCAGCAAGTAAGATTGTGCTTAGAGTTCGGACTGTACTTTTTCTGTATGCAAGAGCACAGTGGAGGCCAAGGGGGTCGGAATTTCGACATTTTGTGCTCGGATTCTGATTTTCGATATTCCGTTTTTGAGCAAAAAAAAATTAAATTAATTTCAAACGCAGGAGGACCAACTCAGTCAGCATCAACAGCAGCCTCCCGCAACAAGTGGGCCATCGACGGGAAAGAAGAAATGTTTGGCGATTCTGCAAGTTCAACGGGTGGACAAGTCGACCACTTATTGTCCAAGTCTGCGCTACGAGTTCTTCGTAACTGAAGCTGAAATTTGAAACATTGGTTAGATGATGTTATTTTACGTTATCAGTGACCGAGAAAACTTCCGAGTACTTCGCAGAATTGCGTAAAACTCTAAAAAAAAAAATTTGTGGGACCCATAAATTTTAATTTACAATTGGGGGGGGGGGTAACTTTACCCGGAAATTGAAAATAAACATTGTTAACGCAACAAATTTTGTATTATTTTATTGAATTTAATGATTTTTAGCTGTGATCAGTCAACTGGCGCTTCTTGACGATGCTTACCCTCTTGGCCAATTTCTTTTGGCGGCAAGCCAAAAAGAAGGACAGAAAAACAATTCTTTTGGCATTATTCAAATTTTGCCAGAAAAGGTAAAATTGGCATTATTTTGTGCTTTTTGTAATAATCAAAAACTGATCTGATAATTTCGCTGAAACTGAACGAGCCGTACGTGCGCAACTCCGTGCTGCAGCAGAACCCTCAAAAAGATGCAACTCATTTTGTCGGGTCGACGTGTTTTGGATCGCTTGTCGCTGCAATTGTGACTGTTGACCAACAAATTTCTGACGTGAAAAAGGTGCCAATAAAAGAATGGAACAAAAACATATTAAACACATTTTTTAAGCTTGTTTTGAAGCATATTCGTGGCTATCCAATGTCCTCTTCGGACAAAGACTCTCTCATTTCGTTGAACAACTCCGTCCGGGTCAGCGTGTTCGTCGACCAGTCCATTGGCTCTGGCGGAACTGATTTGGTGCTGTTTGTTTGTTTATTTGGCCAATGTGTTCATTACTGATTGGGGCTTTCAGGAATTATTGTATGGCCTCGACGTGTTTGTGGAATCGACCAAAAAGAGCGCTTGCTTCAACTACGGCTTCGGACATCCGATCAGCTTTTCGTTGATTCCACTTTCTGCAATTGTCGACAACAAATCATTGCACACATTTCTGCCAGCCGCTTCCTTAATTGAAGGTGTTTTGTGCAAAATGTTTAATTATTGTTGAATAATTACTTCCAGATGATAGCCTTTTGGTGGAACGAATTCAGTCTTGTGCAAAATTTATGGAGCATTTTGAGCGTAGATTGCGAAAGGCCGGCCAGGCACTAACCAAATATACATTCAGTTTAACGTAATTAATGATACAAATTCATTTTAAAAGGAATATTTTAATTCACAGTTTAACATAAGAAATTAATCTTTAATGATCCAATTTCATTTTTGATTTTTAATTCAGCTTCCATCTCTGTGACACTTTGGAACAAATGTTCCAGCATTGTGAAAAAGAGAAAGCCACGATCGAACAAATGTTGAAGAACTGTGTCATTAATTTGAGAAGGGGCCAAGGCACGGCGGAAGCCGAACGTTCAACGGACGCGTTGGAGTTGGCGGTCGATCAATTTGTGGCGAACGGGCGCTATCTGTTGGGACATTGTGATGATTTGTTGCAACCAAAAATGGAATTGATTCGGAAATTGGACTCAAAAGGCAAACACCCAAACAAATTTGGGGAATTCATGTCAAAAAAGCGTAATATTAACTTATTGAAGGCGTTCAATACATCGGACGTGGCAATCGACGCCTGACGGATTTGTGCTCCGTTCGAATGCCAAAGCCATCGAATTTTACGACCATTTTGAAAATAGCAAAAATATCGGCGGCTGCTGCTGACGATGAGCGCCTTTATTGGTGGCAAATTGAAGAGAAAGAATTTGCTGAGTTTGTAAACAAAACAAATGAATGTTTGTATTGGTCAAAATTGCGCAATTTCAAAACATAAAATGCATTAATTGGAGAGCTTCGGATAATGGGGACAAAATTGCTAAAGGCTTCTTCAATTCGGTACGTTTTGCAAAAAATAAATAATAAAAGGAAACATTTATTGAAAATCTTTTTAAGATTTGTTCCGTCAAATCGACAGGAAAATTTGATGTACCGTTGGCAATATTATGGAAAAGCCGCCAGCACAATTGTTCAGCAAATAAAACTGAATGTTTAAAGAAAGACAAAATTTTGGATTTTGATTTAAATTGTGTTGGCATTTTGTCCCTTTTCCATCAAGAAATAACACAAATAATTTTGCGCGAAATGTTTTGGTCAATTTACTTTTTCTTTATTATTTCGATTTTTGCGTTTTTGATCTGGTGTCACCCGGGAATAACTCTTCTTAAACTAAACAAATTTGGTACTAATCGAAAGCTTTGATGAGTGGTATTAAAATCGATGACCATAAATGGCCGAAATATTGGCAAAAAACGCGAAATATGGATTTATTCTCAAAAAGCCCTCGTTCGCGGGAAAATGTTTAAACCGGGTTTCAGACCCTGGTATTGAAATGGCCACTTAAGCTGGGGGTTTCAACTGTAAAATAAAAAAGCAAATTTTACAAGGAATATAATAATAGTATGTAATTATTAATAATTATATTAAAATACAAAAAATAGCGATCGCTTTATGCCGACTCCAACCGAATACCACCGCTTATTTATGTGCCATTTCCAGGCAGAGATGCCCGCCGGCGCCGCGATAGCGAGCCCAACCGAGCGATCCCTTTTTATGATTTTGTGCGATAGCACTTTATAGACGCCGAAGGAAACGTCTGCGGGAAACGGCGTCGGCAAGCAAAGCGGCACAATGCCCACCGTTGTAGCCCGTTTCCTTATATAATAAAAATAAATTTTTAAATAATTTTTTCCGATGGGAAACAAATGGGGCAGGAGAATGGGGTTGGAGAATGAACTATTTTCATTTACGCTCATTTCTTTTCCTATCCCTCCCCAAATCTATGCCAAATCTTGCAAAAAAACAGTCACAGAATAGAGAACACAAACATTGCACACTCAAAATTTTTATTTCAACTAATCACAAGCGGTAAAAGAGTTCAATAAAATTTAAAATGCCAATTTCAACACTCACCAAATTCTCATTTTCAAGGGCATTCATGAACATAAGGACCTTTGCAATTTTAAGATGCTTTGCAAGGACTGTCCTTGCCATTCAAGGACGCGTCTAATTCATTCAGATTACACACACTTAACATGGTTGTTAATCTTTTAGATAAAAATGAACATCAAACAAAAGAGCCCGTCATTTTCAAATTTTCTTCGGAGACGATCGGACATGTCAGAGTATTGTGAGAAAGTTATCAATGATATGAGAATATGAGAAAATGAACAAAATGAGGAATTGAATTTAAAAGATTTTATAACAAATGTTTTCAATTTTGTTCAACCAACATTTGGCCCCAGTCGAATTTGATCTGAAAGCATTAAAGTAGCAAATTGTCTCTTCGGTCGTTGCTTTCCCACAGTTTGGACGCATTTTTACATTTCGCACATTCTTAACAAAATGCAGAGCATTTCTTTATTATGTCAATTTATTTTTTAATTAAAATATTATTTAATAATTGTCATTGGTCGTCCGGTATACCAAACTCGTTTATGACCGAATAATTTAGCCCACCGATTCTTTATCTGTCGTATAAACTTTGTAAATTGTTGTTTGGACATTATTAAGTTGGCCATGGCGTCCAACGGGTGGGCCCCTTTCTGGGCTGGTATCCTAAATAAACGACATCTTTTCCAAAAAAGCTTTAATTTTAACTAGGGTTGCTCCCTAACAAAGAATTTAAATACTCGCCCAATTTAGCTGGCAAAAAAAAAAAATCGAGTTTTGGCACCGCGGCGCCAGCAGAAATTGAATCTCTCTTTATAGGGTAGGTCGGGACCGGGATTCCAAAAACCGGGATTCTCCCGACCGGTCCGGGTCGGGATCCCAGTCCCGACTTCTATCTCTTTAGCATATCTTCCCTAATTAACCTTTTTCTTGCACCGTTTTGTCCCATCATTGTTCGCGGTGGCCGAATGAATTTCCGTTGCGATTATGCGGGTTGCCACGGCGTGGCCTTTGGTCGATGCTCATTTGGTAAAACTCCTCTCCAAGTGCAGCATTTGACAACGCTTAATTAATTTTCGTCAATTAAAATGGTCACCCCGACATTTGTGGACTGCAAATTTGCCAAGAAATTAGAGGCATTTCACACTATCCATTAGCGATAGGGTTTTAAATTAAATTACCCTCCATTAATTGATTGGTCTGCTCATTCAGAAGGGTAAAAAGGCAAAGAAGCGGCAAATACATTCTTTTGCTGGACGCCGCCAATTCTTTTACTTAATACTAAAAGTATTATTATTTAATGCAATTTGGTTGAAAATTGTTAAAATAAATAAAATGAATGGTGGTCAGTGAGCGAATGAATGAATGAATAGAAGCTAAAAGCCCACCAATAAAGCCTGAATCACCCCATCCATTCGCTGTGTTAATCAAAAACAACAATTTTTTTCTCAATTTACCGACAGATAAACAAACGGCCAACTCATCGCTGGGCAATTCTTTTTTTGCTGTTTAACAATATGTTTAAATATTCTGTTAACATTGAGAAAAAATATAATGATACCAAGGCTATATATAAGTACCAAGAATATGCCGTCGTCTGCTTCCAGAAATGACTCTATTTTTTTTGGGAGTTGCATTTTTAAAAATTTAAAAATTTAATCTTTAGAGACCGGCGGGCCCCGGAAGGTGTCTTTACGGAGAAGGGACTTCCATGCCCCATCTCTTACGCTTACTTTCGAAAAATCTCGGCTTCTTTTAAAACATAATTTTTGTACATTTAGAAACAAAATATGAAAAAAGAATTTCAAAATTGTTTGTGAAAACTGAAACAGATTTTCTCTGATCAAAGTAATTTATTATACAAATTTTACTGAATGTGTTTTAAATAGAAATTTCTTAAAAATTAACCTTTTCACTGTGTTGTTCTATAATGTGTAAAAAACATGCAAATTTTCAGTTTATTAATTATAAATGTACCGCCAAGTTGTCGTTTAAATTCAATCTCAACATTGCCATTGCTTTAATTGCAATTATTTTTGTTTAACTCCATTTTATTTAACAATGAGCAGAAAGCGGATAAATGCAATTTGATTTTTGAATTAATTATGGCATTTTATACACAATTTTGCATTTTTCCCAAACTGGCATAAGCGGATCCAGAAAATTTTCTACAATTAAAAGGTAAAATAAACAAGCTTAAAAATTTTAAAGAAAAAAATCAATAAATTTCCCATTTGTTATACCCATGCTGCAAGTGTTTGCAAATGTTTTATCGCGTTAAAATAAAATCAATCACAAAAATATGCCACATGAATATTTTTATGCAAATAAAATCATTGAATAACCAAATTTAATTAATAATTATTCCAAAAAAATGCTGTTTATTTTAATTTTATTATTTTATAACCTTCAACAAGTATTGCCTACCAATGGTTTATTTAATTTTTATTTTATTATTCAATTAAAATGCCTTATTTATTTAGATAAGTTGGACGAGACGGCACTTTACAAATTGATTTTGGACCAATGCGTTGACAAACCAGAATTGTGTGATCATATTTGCAATTTGTTGTCAATTTTTGACGGGTTGAAAGAACAAAATGCCAAATTAACGGACGAAAAAAATTGTTGGCAAACAAATTATTGGACACTTTGGGTTCAAAATTATGTGTCAACAAATCTGATCAGCCCTGATCAGAATGGCATTGTGCACTTTGAAAGCGGTGAATTGGATTCTGATTTTATGCAATTTGTCCTTCATGGACGAATGCCGGGGCAAGAAACTGTAGTCTTGGCACGAGCAGTCAAATTTAACAAATATTATTTTGACCAACTCATTATGGTTTGTTTTTTTCCATTTTTAAAATTCATTCTAAATATAGTAATGGGAGTTAATTCTTTTTTATGATTAAAATGTTTTAAACCCAAATCTTTTGAATTTTTAAACGAATTTAAAACGCAATTTAAAATAATTATTTAAGTTTTGACAATAGTTAAATAAATAATTCATAAATTTTTATATAAAAATCTATTTTCGTCAATTGCTATGTCTGATCTGCCCCATTTGGTGATGGATTTGCGCATGGAACTTCCGGAACCGTTCAAATGCCCAGACGCATGTTACATTTTGTCCGGATTTGTCGACACTTTGTCCATCAGAGAGCTTTTTCCCTATTGTACTGATGCGGAATTTGTTGAGCAAAGTGCAAAGGCCAAAATCAAGACAATTGAACCAAAATTGATTGGTGTAAATCAGGAAGAACATTTGATCAGATTTCTGATCAAAAATCCGAACGCGCTCAACTTTGAGATTCAATTGCATTATTCACCGATAAACGAAGACAAATGGACACAAATGATGATCACACAATTGTCACATAATTTGATTTTTTTTAGATTATAGGATGATTTTTAATATGGATGTCATGTTATTTATTGATTTTGAGCATAATAAATGGAGGCCGGATTTACTTATATGGACTAAAAAATTACGCTAATCCAAAAATTTTTCAAAAAGGCAATTAATTGCCCACTTCTCGTCCACCTTTTTTGAAAAAACATAATTGATTAAAAAGCCGCCAAAAAGGATTGGTTTTATCGATTTATAATTCAAATCTGGACGTCATTTCGACTATTCAAACTCCAAACCCCTCTCGACCATTATGGAGGACAGATTTGGTTGTTGCTACATCTCTGAAAAGCAGACAATCTTTTTGCGGCATAATATAACGGCATTTCATTGATTTTTGTTTGCATCTAAAAACATAGATGATATAAGGAAAATAATAATTTTATAAAAAAAATACAAAAATTTGAGCGATCGCTCAAGCCGACTCCAACCGAATGCAACCGCCCATTTGTGTGCCATTTCCAGGCTGGGATGCCCAGTCGAGCCGCCGAGTGACCAGCGAGCCCGACCGGGCGCTAGCTCGCTGTCACTTTCTGAGCGACAGAGAGCAATCGGCCGCGCACGCACCGCAGACATGGCCGTGGTCTCCCGTACTTTTTGAAAAAATTTCATCTTTTTTACAACGGTTGTCACTAGGGTTGGACAAACCCGGATATTATCCGGGTCCCCCGGATAACGGTTCCACCGGTTCCTTGACACCCGGATACCGGTACCGGATAGTAATTTACAGCCGGATATCCGTCCGGATACCGGATAATTTCCAAATTTTGAAATTACTAATTAAACGCAAAATTCAGACATTTTAACTAGCACTAACACCATCAAAAAAAAACACGAGCATTAGGGGTGCTTAACCCGCCCGGATCCAACCCCCGGATACCGGGTATCCCGGATCCTGGACACCCGGATACCGGTCCCGGATAATTTGCCAAAACACCCGGATACCGGTTTCGGTTCCGGATACCCGTTCTTGTCCAACCCTAGTTGTCACAATCAAGATTGTGGTCTAGTGTTTTGACTCTTCGACGTGTCAAATGTTATGTGTGGGTTCGAACCCGCTTGAGTGCAGGCACTTATATATTGTTTTGCCTCGAGTCACAAAAACGCTTCCCCCATTAATAACAATTTTTTAATAAATTTTCAAATATTTTTTAATTAAAATAAGTGCAAAAAAATAATTTTTGAAAAAAATTTATAACAAATTGAGATAAAATCTCAAAATTTTTTGCGACGGCGCCTGCCGGCACCGTCGGACAATAACATATGTACCAGGGCTGGGCAAAATCGGAAAATAAAATCCGAAATCCGAATTCCGAAATTCCGGAAAACCAAAAATCCGAAAGGAATTTTAAATCCGAAATCCGAATTCACGTAAATCCCGAAATTTTTCCGGAATCCGAAACCCGAAATCCGAAATTTTTTCAAGGGAACTTTTTGCACTATCGATAATAAAAAAAATTGTCTTCAGCTTCAATTGCTTCATCATCAATTTTTTTAAAACAATTCTGCTTTCCCATTTTCGTGTTTTTTTTTTGCGCGCGATTTTTCCAACTACTTTTTAGGCGAAGGGCGGGAGGGTCGGCGGTGCCGATAGGCGCCGCCGAGAAAATTTTGGGCTTTTTAATCACTTTTGTTAACAGATTTGGGACCAAAATTTAAAAAATCAGGTACTTTTTTGAAGTTTTTTGGCAATGGGAAGGGTCGGCGGTGCCAATAGGCGCCGCCGAGAAAATTTTGACTTAATTTGTTAAAGAAATTTGGCTTTTTTGCGGTTTAAAAGAAATTTGGCTTTTTTGCGGTTTATGAAACTAAACAACTTTGAACAAAGTTATAAATTCCGCGAATTCTACAATCAAAAAATGAAATAAAACTTGTGAATTATGTCTAAAATATTGAAAAAAATTAAAACACGAAATATTTTGGATTGTTTAACCACAGTAAATAATCAGACAAAAGTAGGAAAAATTAGTTAAACACACACAGGGATTTGAAGCACCACACCACGCACCAAGTGCACCCACCACTCGCCACTACACTATCCCCAAACTTGTTATTGTTTCAAAAATCCTATCCTTAGGGGTGTAAAATCCGAAATTTAACCCAAATTCCGAAATCCGAAACGGCCAAAAAACCGAAATTTTCCGGAATCCGAAATTTCGGATCCGAAATTTTGCCCAGCCCTGATATGTACTGAGAAAAAATTTTTCGTAATTTTTGGTTTAAAAAATTGGTAAAAAATTTCACAGCGGATATTGCGGATATCCGCGGAGCGGATATGAAAAATGAGACGGATACAAAAGGCACGGATATACCTGACACGAATTTAAAAATTTGTATCCATGGCCACCCCTGCATCGGCACATCAGCGGAATCGGTGCTGCTGTTGTTCATCGTCCTCCTCGCCATCGTTTTGTAAACGAAAATTTAGACCATTTTGAGTGTGTTTAGACAATTTCGTGTTTATTTAGGCGATCAGATGAATTGTCGATCAGAACTGATCAATTTGACAGTGTTATCAATCCTGTTTTGTAATGATACACGAGAGTCTCGGTCTCGAATATCGACTAGAGAAAAGTCTTGGGTTTTTTGGGGTTCGAGTAAAGTATCGGGCTCGAGTATGGGAAAATTTTGTGTCTCGTGCATCACTACTGTAACCAACACACTAACCCACCATTACAGTTGGTGGTGGTGTCTTTCCAGCAACAAAACTGTTGCCGTGCCTCCGCATTGTTGTTGGTGTCCACAAGTTGGGCATTCACTCGTCCTGTTGCACAATTCCGTTGCCCAATGTTGCCCCCAACAATTCGACAATTTTCGTCCGTCGCCCACCCCCCCCCCCCCCACCGGTGCCATTGACATTGCCGTCGAAGGTTTAACTTAATGTTAGCTTTAACTCTTTGAGATCTTTCGATTAGCGTTAAGATTTTCTAATCGGTTAAGGTTGAAGCCAGTTATGGCCCCGATCTTGATTGTTGATGAGTTGGGCGTTGATGAGTTGGGTATTGATGAGATGAAGGAGACCCACCGCCGGCACCTTCCATTCTTAAAAACTTCAAAAAATACGGTAATTTCTTTAAATTTGATTGCAAATCTCTTAATAAATTAAGTCTAAAATAGCAACATTTTCTCACCATTTCCCCCACCGCTAATAAAAGCAGAATTCTCAAAAAAATTTGCATTTTTGAAAAATTCCAAAATCGGCAAAATTTTCAAAATTTTTGCTCAATTTCTTAACAAAAACTGTAAAAGAATGAAGAAATTTCCCGACGGCGCCTGTCGGCACCGTCAGACCCACCAACAACAAAATCCAAGGCTAGAAAAGGCTCTGGTCTTGAGTAAAACAGAAAAATTTTAAAGTTTTAGCGTTAAATTCGTATATTTACACGTCTAAAAAATATTCCTGCTAAATTCCTGCTTTTTGCATAGGCCAATTCTGCTTTTTCAGTTGCTAATCCTGCTTTTGGGTTTTACAGGTGGCCACCCTGCCGCACCCAATACACACTCACTTTGAATCATTTCCCTTTCACCACATACATCCATGGCCATCCCATGTCAACCTCCGCCCTTCCGCCATTGTTAATTTAATAATTAGACCAAAAGCATCAAAATGAGAGATTTATACGGTCGAATTTGAAAGCTAGAGAGAGAAAGAAAGAAAGAGAGTTTATGGCTTTGATCGTCAAATGTTGTTCTATGTGTCCATGTCTCCAGCAGCTTCCCCCCTCTCGTGGCAGTTTTGCACCAGACGGTTGAAATGACCTCCGTAAAGCAGGTACACACCACGAAAAGGCCGGCCAGCAAAATCTCAACAAAAAAAGGCCTAAGCGTTTAGTTACGGGGTTCGAACTGTACGGAATTCGGGTTCACAATGAAGTGGATGCCATACGAACTAAAAATGCCCGCAGGAAATAACAGATATGGCACCTCCCCTTGCGGGGTGTGCGGAAAAATGTGGGACCTGCAGAAATGACCGCAGGCAACCCGGCTCCGGGGCGGTGGAGGCACTCAGGACGCCCAGCATCCATCCCTCCACAGACCAATGGTAGTGGCGAAATGGCCCCATCTGATGGAACGGACAAGACGTTCAGCAACATCACGGGGCTGGTACAGTCCGGCGGTGCCGGAGATGGCACGGATCTATTTTTAGAAAAAATTGATGACACTTTTTTGTATAAAATGTTGCGCTAATCGTATGCCCTCCCTCCCCCCCCCCGAACTCCCCGCACTTGTGGCGTCATTGCGCGCAATTCCTCTCGGAACCAGTCGGTGGCTGTGTTTGGGGGTCAGAATTGAGACGCCGACATTCCACGGCAGCAATTCCATGTGCAATGCGTCGGCAAAACCACGGAGAGCAAACTTTGAGGGCGAATAGGCCGAATAACCCCTCAAAACTTTTGGCAAATTAATTTTACAGAACGCCAAATGCCAGCAAAAATTAACAATTAATTGTACGCGAACTTTGTTTGTAGTTATGCTGATTCACACTAAAGCCCGGACTTGAGGACTGATCGATAATCTCGTAAAATCTCGATCGTAAAGTACCGAGAATCTCGAAAGCATTGTTTGTGTTTTGGCCCTTACCCAAAATTTTGGGTGGAATTAGAAACAACAAATCCCCCCCGCCCCCGGTGATGAGCCTTTTATTGTCTGACTTACTGCGCCAAGGAAATTAATGCGCAATTGACGCTCAAAGGCATCGTTAGGCAATTCGTCGAATGCGCCCTGCACACACGTGCCGCCTTGTTCACCAGCAAATCGACTGCACCCGCATGGCGTTCGGCTTCCCTAACGACCGCTTAAATGCCAAAATATATATTCTCCTAAAATCTCGTTAGTAGGACTGCTCGAGAGTCTCGGTTCTCGAGTCGAGAAATTTCTCGGTTTTGGGTACGCGCGACCAGTGACAGTGCGCGACATCCACGACAAAGCAGTTAAACACCGATAGCCTTGCCTATGCATCGAGAACCTCCTGAGCAAATGCAAAAAAAAAATGAAAAACAAACTAATTTTTTGACTAATTCGTGCAAAAACCCGAAATTCTGGGACCAATGACCGGGCCTCCTATAAGGGCAAAAGCCCCAAAAAGAGATAGGCAATGTTTACCAGCGGGGTCAAAAGGCAGTCGCTTTGTAGGCTTAAACGAACAGCAACTAAAAAAGTGAAGAGAATGAGCAATACGATGGTGATGAACCAAAACATGACGGTGTGGCTTCCGACAAAAAAAAGATGGAATTGTTTAAAATTCGCACTGAAAATGGAGAAATAAAATGAGAACACACAAAACTTGTTGTTTCACTAGAAGGCAAATAAAAATTTATCTATTTTATACCATTAAATCATTGTGCAACAACTTTATTCCATTTGTCTTGTTGTTTGTGAACGGAGTACAGGTGGAAGGCCATCGGTTGCTCAAAATGCATTCCGTAGACGAACAGAGCGGCTCACAAAATGTGCAAATCGGCCCCATCCGCGAGCAGAGCACCGCGTATTGCGTGCCCATCAAACAAACAAACGGCGTACGTTGGGGCAGTCCGTACCCAAAAAAAATGTAACCAAAAAACTTAATTTAAGAAAAATGTAATAAACACCAACTTTAAAATCAAACTTTTTTTTAAAATGCTTAACAAACATGCAATAAAGGCAAAAATGGACTCCTAACAATCGATTTTTGAATCAGCCCCCCCCCAAATAAATTCCTGGCTACGCCCTTGAGCTAAGACAATCGTTTACCTCTCCCAATGGCGCTGTCCACCAACGCCTGGAAGTCTTCGCACAAATTCTCCAAAATTGCTGGAAATGATTCGATTGGATAAAGTTTAAGAAGTACTTAAAAAACAAGAAATAATTCATTTATAAAAAAAATGTGAAATCGGCAATTCTTACTAAAAGGTTCGCCATCCGCCAATTTTGTCCGTTTTGCAACTTCCCTGGCAAGCGAATGTTCTTTGCTGATGACGACAAATTGAGCACCGCCAAGTTGGGCAGGGTCTGCTAAACGAAGATCAAACTGTTCATCACCATCGACACATGGCTGGCCGTTGTTTGGTGCTGGTATCTGATGAGAAAGTCTGTATGTATAATAGAGACGAGCAGGGTCAAAACTTCATTTGTTCCTCAACGGAATTACGACAAATTTATGTTCAAAAATTCTAATTCAGGTTTTGAGTACCAAAAAAGAATAAAATTGAGGGGGGGGGGGTATTCAACTCAATGCCATCAAATGCAAAATAATCAGAAAATTATTCAAAATTTTAAACTTTTATTGAGCCCATTTTTAAAAACGATTCTAAACATGTTTTTTCATGAACCTTTGCGTAGCGAGGCGTGTCAACCGCCCACTGTCGGAGGCGTCGCTTCTTTACTGGCGCACCCGAACGCCAGGAACATCCGTTCTCATCAACCTTGGCAACAAAAAAACTTTTAAATATATTTGACAGTTTCTTTTTTTTTTGAAGATTTAACTGCCTATTAGCAACAAGAACAACCTGTTCATCTGCCAAAACAGTCCAATCAACCGGATCCCAGTTGACCTCAGAAAGCGTTTTCCTAACTAATCCATGCTTGTAAAGTTGAAGAAAAATCCATTGAGTCCATAGAAAATATTCCGGTTTGCATGTAAATTTCCTGGAATTCAAAAAAAACATTAAAATTTACTATTTCAAACGACTCACACGATCCCAATCGAAATTGACACCTGTTTTGGTCAGCTGTGAACGCATCTCCTCAATATTTCTGCTGCCCCGGGCCAGGATTACGGATATTGTCCAGGAACAACACCACAAATTCCATTAAAAATTCGAAATCCGCCCAGTTTTTGTAAAAGTTGCGATTTTTTTCGCCAAAAATCCGGACCTAAATGCCCAGGTACATCCCTACAACCCACCCAAACACCTTCGAAGCGGCAACCAACCGAACTGAAGATTTATTGAACAAGCAGCAACATTCAAGTCCCTCCCCCCTATGCTTTTTCATAATTTGGACCGGTTCAAAACCCTCTTTAATGCTCCTCCCAATTAAATTTTTGACTGCTTATCGTTTTCAGCACTCTAAGAAAACTTATTAAAGTGGTTTTGAGTGATTTTGACAGGCCGTCAGGTCCATATTTTCCCAACGGGGCTTTGTTTGCCATTTTAATTTAGCAATTTGTAAAAAAACGGGTCAAACGTTCGGCCAAAAGACACCGCCGGGCTGACTGACTTTTAAGCCGACCACCAACGCAATGTACGGAGTCCGGTGGGGATCGCGTCGCGCTTCGATCACCCGCTCGGACTGATCCGGCTCGGTTGGACCGCGCGGGTGCAAGTCCAACATGAAGTAGTCGAACTTGACGCCACCACCGACATCCATGTTCATCTACAAATGGCATTTCTATTCAAAACAAAACAAACCCATTTGGAAATTGCACACCTTTTTCCTCTCCACTCCGGACATCGTCCACCCAACCGATTGATCTGCAACGGTTGTTCCGTGTACTTGCCGCTCGTCACCTCTTGCAGATGGTTAAAACCAAAGAACAGTCGCGGGCAAAACTTGGTGCCCCGGGGTAGCCCCAACGACGGCTCAGTCACTGCACACCGCCGCGGCACACGGCAACAAAGGGACGACGAGGTATGTCACAAATTTTTGCCACATAATTACTTTTCGCTATTTTTGATGTAAAACAAATATAGTAAATGCGTGCAAACTGATTTATTAATTTGAAAGCAATTTTTGGCAAAATGGTTAATACAATTTTTAATTTCTCAATAAACCCCCATAAAAGTTGCATCATTAGTAGTGTGCGGCACGAACAATATTTCGATAAAAATATCGCGATATTTATACCGAAATATGCATCGAATATCGTATCGGAAAAAAACTATTAATTCGATTCGCCGGTTAACTGGAAAATGCCGTTTGGTCGGTCAGCTGTCTGGTGATGCGCTCTTTCCGGCTATCCCACGGCCGATGGGCCGAGCCCTCAGGGATTCCGGGAAGGAAAGGCAATTGTGCATCAGTTGATGCAAGAGTGGCACACTATTGGTTGTGAATTACTTCGAAAAGGGGGCGTATACGCCACCCGACAAATGGGGGTCGAGAGGGGGGTTAACGAGACAGAAAAGTGTCATCTGACAGCTGAAGCTTGATCTTTTGCCCATTAAATCGCCCTCGGGAATGGATAAATTTGATGGATCGTTGGACGGCAACACTATGAATCCGTCCGTAACAGCTCCTTTATACAGCCATCGTGAACAGGGCTGGGCGAAATTTTGGTTTCGGGTGACACCCGAAATTTCGGCTACAGTACATTTCGACACTGGACGTTTCGACACTGGACGTTTCGACACTGGACATTTCGACACTGGACGTTTCGACACTGGACATTTCGACACTGGACGTTTCGACACTGGACATTTCGACACTGGACGTTTCGACACAGGACATTTCGACACTGGACATTTCGACACTGGACGTTTCGACACTGGGTTTTAAAAGTTACCAAAATAAGGGTTTCGGGCCCGAATCCAAATCTGACCTCTGTTTTGACCAATTCTGAATTCGAACAATTTTTCGAAATTTCCAAAACTATTTACGAGCTCAAAATTTTAAAAAAGAATGAAGGTACTTTTCCGTTCAGGGATCACAACCCAAATTTTAAAGCAACAAGGAGAATTTTACTCGTTTATCCGACTAGCGCCACGTCTAAACCGATTTGTATTGGACCACAACAAAACCCAAAATTGAAGTAAATTTGAATTTGTGACCCCAGAACGGAAAGTACCAGAATGATTAGATTGTTACTTACTTGCCTTTTTGTTGTAACTTAGTGCTTTTTGAATGATTCTGAACCCATAAATTTTTTTTGGAATGTTTGAATTTTCGAAAAAAAAGCCCGAGTCCGGGTTCGAAATCGGTCGAAATTGAGGTCAGATTCGGATTCTACGGCCAAGAAACTCTATAAGTACTCTTTTGGCAACTTTTAAAACTCATTGTCGAAACGTCCAGTGTCGAAAAGTCCAGTGTCGAAATGTCCAGTGTCGAAATGTCCTGCAACGGAAATTTCGGGGAAAATGCACCCCTAAAGATTAAAAGGTGCTCAAAAAATATTTGAAATTTGCTATAACATGTACGATTGACTTTTTTGGTGAGAATTCATTACAGAATTCTGAGCCTGAAAGATCGACAAATACATAATAAATCAAATTTTAGAAATCGTTAATTTATATCTTTGCACGATTTTGCAAGTGACAGTCGTTGGCTCACTTGCTGAATTCTGTCTCATAGTTATTTATTCCCCCACTGAGAACCTATTTTATTGTTTTAATTTAATATAATTTCTTTTTATTGATTCTTATTTTTTAGTCAAAAAACTAAAAATCACTAAGTGGAATTCACTGAACTTTTTTTTCCCCCGGCGGCGCCTATCGGCACCGCCGAGCCCCCCCCCCCCCCCCCCCCTTGACTGTGTTTGATCGATTTAACTGATCTGAGAAAAAGTTTGGCGGATGAGACCTTGAAAGAATTGCTTTTTCTTCATCAAAATTTATCACTTTATGATTTAAATGCGACATATGAATTGTGATTTTTATTTGGCCAAAATAGGGTTGCACGGGATTGGGGACAGTACTGAAAATTTTTTAAAAAAATTTCGGTCTTGGTTTCGGGTAAACCCGAAATTTCGGGTATTTTGGGGTTTCGAGTTTCGTGTTTCGGGTTCGGGAAAATTTTTGTTTCGTTTCGAGTTTTGGTTTCGGGTGTGTGCCGAGTTTCGCCCAGCCCTAATCGTGAAGTGCTGGACTCCCGCCAATACCCGCAGGGCATCTGCATAATCTCCAATTTCCGCCACCGCTTTTACTAAAAATAAGCACACGTTTATTGGCTATTCATTTAAAGCCCCCGTGGCATTGAAACAATTGTTTAATCTGTCAGATTCCGCTTTAAATCTCATCAAAAATGGGAAGTAAATTCTGTTAGTCCAAATTTGGAAAACTCAAAATGCCAACAGAAAATGTCCGCCCTCCCGCCCATTTCGGCGACGATTGATGGACATTAACCACGCTGTCTGCCAATACAAACTGCTGGATAATGATGGGGTTTCAGACGGGCAAAGTCCTTTTTTGGAAAGTCCGGCATTGAAAGACGGCATTCTGACTATAAATTTGTTACACAAATGCAATCCGAGACCAACGCAGGGCTTCAGACCGGAAGCGTTTTTCTATTAAAACTGAATAAAAATAAAATAAGTGGAACAAAATTATGCCATGTAAAAAACAACCCTTGATAAATTTGACTGATTGGATTTTTTTTTTTTCAAAAATTTATTAAACACAGAATTATAACATTATGGATAAAAAATCAAAATTCATAATTGCGCAAAAAAGGCGGGTTACAATAAATCTTTAGCTATTGTCTGACATAAAGCAAGTTGCTCAGAACACAATTTCGAGTCATCAACATTTGCATTTCCATTCGTTCGCTCAATAAGAATACGCACTGTTTCCCGGCAAATTTCCGCAAAAAAGATAGAAACTGAGCTACAGTAACCCTTAAAAAATTTAATTTACAGTGATTATTAATGAATTTTTTACTTTTAGTTCCGTTTTTATCACATCTACCGGTTCATTTTTTAGGTGTTGATAAAATGCCACGGCAGCCTTGCACACGATACATTTAGCCGGTGCAGCGAACTCCACTCCATTTTTTCCAGAAACAAATTGTTCGCGTTCGGCGCAAGCCTCATCATCCGAACAATCTTCTAAATTTAAATAGTTAGGTTTAAATGTCTTAAAACGAAATGAAATAAAATATAGAATGCCCAAAAATTTACGGAAAAAACCAAACACCAAATAAAATTTGTTTGGTTATAGCAGTAAAAAAATAAAAATACCTGGCGTAAATGGCCTGCAGTATCCTTTTTTGCAGTCAGGGTCCTCGGATTTGTCGCAATGGGCAAAGTACGTGTTCGGATACGGACCACAGAAGAAGCAGCACTGCTGATAATTTTTAATATCAACTGACGGTAGATGTGACGGGTTCGTCTCGTCAACTTCACTCGGCTCAGCGGTCGTTTCTCCATCTTCATTGTTTATTAGCGGGTCGTACAAGCATCGGCCTTTTGTGTACCGATGCTGCTTCCAGGCATCGTCTTTGCCACAGAGTTGGCAACACAGTTCAGGTGTGTATGCTGGCCGCAATCCGCAAATATCCGCTTTTTGAATGCTCGTGGCGCGAACACAAGCGGTGGTCAATACTTCAGTGCGGTCTTCGAACAGTTTGGAAGACGTTCCCAAATGGAATATTAAAGTAAATATAATAAAGAACATTATGCTTTTGCAGGGCTGCCAAGATAAAATTTCAGAAAAGTACATCAACGCAAAAAAAAGTACATTAACTAAGTATAAAATGTGATAAAAATAAGTATTTGCGCCAGGGTTGTTATCGGCAAAACTCAAAAACGTGGCTTAACTTCATATTTATCACCACTTTTTACCATAGAGCAATTTTGATTGAGAAAGGCAGTAATTATGGACTTGGGAACAAGTTAAATCGGAGTTGAACTTAATAGAAACAAATGTAATCGGACTGGTTAAAATAACCATGTAATTTCAGATCACGGATTTTGAAGAAAAAAAACAATTTTGCAAAGTTAAAAAACACTTTTATGCTTTTGAGGTCCTTTTTAGGTCTATTTTAAGCTTTTGGGTCGGGGGGGGGGGAGATTATGAAGAGCATTGTGCTTGTTGTTAACAATGACTTTTCGTTCACTATTTATACCATTTTTCCTTTAACCAAATAAAGTTATCAATCAAATGAACAAAGCGCGATCAGACGACATCGCAATATTTGGATCGGATATAACTGATCTAATTAATAAATGAAAACGAACGGCTTTCCCTTAACCCAAATCCTTCTCAATTTTTCCCCAATTTCAGCTATCAATCAAAAACGGAACGAGCGCAATCAGACGACATCGCACAATTTGGATCGGAAATAACGGATCTAATTAATAAATGAAAACGAACGGCTTTCCCCTAACCCAAATCCTCCTTAATTTTTACCCAATTTCAGTTATCAATCAAAAACGGAACAAAGCGCGATCAGACGACGACGCACAATCTGGATCCAAAATTTCCTAAATTTGGGTCCATTTCCGTTAAATTGTGTCCATTTTCGTTAAATTTGTGTACATTTTCGTTAATTTTGGGTATATTTCCGTTAAATTTGGATACATTTCCGTTAAATTTGTGTCCGTTTTCGTTAAATTTGGTTTAGGTACATTTCCGTTAAATTTGGGTACATTTCCGTTAAATTTGGGTACATTTCCGTTAAATCTGGGTAAATTTCCGTTAAATTTGGGTACATTTCCGTTAAATTTGGGTACATTTCCGTTAAATTTGTGTCCATTTTCGTTAAATTTGGGTAAATTTCCGTTAAATTTGGGTACATTTCCGTTAAATTTGTGTCCATTTTCGTTAAATTTGGTTTGGGTACATTTCCGTTAAACCTTTCCCCGTGACCCCCCCCCCCCCCCCCCCCCGCTGCTGTAATCTGATCTCTGCTAGCGTCCATTGAGCTTTTTCTCCGTGACGACGTGTTTTTGCCCAATACCATTTTTGTTTTTGTCTTTGGTACAAATAAAATTCTTTGAATTAACCAGAGAACTAACCTCCAATTCCGTAGACAAATTCAATCAATTTTGTTACCTGTTTCTTTTTGTTGCCCAATAAAGCAAATTGCTTAAGTTGTGTTGGTTGTAAAGTGGTTTTTCAATTAAATTGACCTCAAACATTCGACCAACACTTTGCTGCACACCTTTGGGCAAAAACTTTTGGGGCATTCCATTTGCCCCGCGGGGATGCCTACAGAAAGTGACCATTGATCAGATCACTTTCTCTTTTGTTTTTTTTGCCCCCCCCCCCCCCCCCCCCCCCCCCCTCCCCAATTTCCAATACTTTTGGTCGTTTTGCAAAACCTTATGACATTATATGTTAATTTGTAAAGTTAATTAATCAACTGCCGTTGTGTTTTTTGTTCATTCCATCAGCAAAAAGGGAAGGGACAAACGTCGGCCTCTTTTTTTTGGCACTTTTCCTATTTGCGCCGGCCGGTCACACGAAAATTTTTTTGGTAATTTTTGAGGAAGCGAATTTAATGCCCAGCAGCTGTTCCCGTCATCGTCACGCTTTGCTGGTGGCGGCCGTATTGCGGCGACATCAGCCCCTTTGATTTACGAGAAAATTTTGAGTTTTGACACCATCAAAAATTTAAAAAACGGTACTTTTTGAAGATTTTTAAAAAATAAGAGAAGTAACGATTTTTTTTATGCTAAGAAAATTAGTCTAGGTAGATTGGTGAAATGTTTACTATTTTAATATTATACAACACGGGCTAAAACCCCGTGTACCCCGTGACCCCGTGTTTTTTATTTGTGAATTCTCAAAAACAATGTTTTTTCTTATTTGCAGCTGATCTTTAATTGTTACCAACATTCTAAATCGAAATCTCGATTGACGAATTTTTTGAGATTTTTGATCGGAATCTCGATTGCCAGGTCTACTGTACTTCCGCTTACAATTCTTTCTAAATGTTTGATGCTCGCATTTTTTTAACATTTGCCCGCCTCTCAACGTTTGCGGCGGACTCAAACCTTTTTTTCTAAATTAAAAAAACTATCGCACTTTTAGAGATCAGCATTTCTGTTAAACATTTCAATTTTTGCATTATTTTTTACACTTGGCTATCCCAAAATTACAAAATGTTGTCTTTTCTACGGCGGAGGTCACAATGTTTTGGCTAAATATTTAAAATCAATTGAAACATTTGTTAGATGATGTCATTTGACGTGATCAGTGACCGAGAAAACCTCCGAGTACTTCTCAGAATTGCGTAAAACTCTAAAAAATTTTTGTGGGACCCATAAACTTTACTATTACTGGGGGAGGGGGGGGGGGTAACTTTACCCGGAAATTGAAAAAAACATTGTTAACGCAACAAATTTTTCATTATTTAATTGAGTTGAGTGATTTTTAGCTGAGTGTGATCAGTCAACTGGCGCTTCTTGACGATGCTTACCCTCTTGGCCAATTTATTTTGGCAGCAAGCCAAAAAGAAGGACAGAAAAACAATTCTTTTGGCATTATTCAAATTTTGCCAGAAAAGGTAAAATTGTTGGCATTATTTTTGTGCTTTTTGTAATAATCAAAAACTGATCTGATAATTTCGCTGAAACTGAACGAGCCGTACGTGCGCAACTCCGTGCTGCAGCAGAACCCTCAAAAAGATGCAACTCATTTTGTCGGGTCGACGTGTTTTGGATCGCTTGTCGCTGCAATTGTGACTGTTGACCAACAAATTTCTGACGTGAAAAAGGTGCCAATAAAAGAATGGAACAAAAACATATTAAACACATTTTTTAAGCTTGTTTTGAAGCATATTCGTGGCTATCCAATGTCCTCTTCGGACAAAGACTCTCTCATTTCGTTGAACAACTCCGTCCGGGTCAGCGTGTTTGTCGACCAGTCCATTGGCTCTGGCGGAACTGATTTGGTGCTGTTTGTTTGTTTATTTGGCCAATGTGTTCATTACTGATTGGGGCTTTCAGGAATTATTGTATGGCCTCGACGTGTTTGTGGAATCGACCAAAAAGAGCGCTTGCTTCAACTACGGCTTCGGACATCCGATCAGCTTTTCGTTGATTCCACTTTCTGCAATTGTCGACAACAAATCATTGCACACATTTCTGCCAGCCGCTTCCTTAATTGAAGGTGTTTTGTGCAAAATGTTTAATTATTGTTGAATAATTACTTCCAGATGATAGCCTTTTGGTGGAACGAATTCAGTCTTGTGCAAAATTTATGGAGCATTTTGAGCGTAGATTGCGAAAGGCCGGCCAGGCACTAACCAAATATACATTCAGTTTAACGTAATTAATGGTCCAAATTCATTTTAAAAGGAATATTTTAATTCCCAGTTTAACATAAAAAATCGCAGACCAAATGGCCAAATGCGTACATAACGCCTTCGAAAGGTGAGGAGTCATCAAATAAAAAGAAAGAAAAAATGCATTTGCTTAAAAAATGAATGAAATGGGCAATAAAAAACGTTCAGTTGGACACAAAATTCGTTTGATCGACGCGCCGGGCATCCTCGACACGGGCGGAATCAAAGAAGACGATTTGAACTTGCACAAAACGCTCAGCTTTATCAGCACGTTGCCTGAACTGCACGCCATCTGCATCCTTCTGCGGCCGAACAGCACGCGCACCGGGCCGGCATTCAAATACTGCATCAACGGACTGCTCACTTACTTGCATAAAAATGCCGTAAAGGTAGGGCAAAGGGAAGGAAATGCCCGCAGATTGAGGGGGAAATGCCGTTTACCTATTTCAGAATATCTTTTTTATGTTCACCAACGCGCGGGGATCCAACTACAAAATGGGTTCGTTTGAGTTGCAGAATGGAAGTTGAAAAGGAAATCATTTTAGGGAAAACGCGCGAATTGTTGCAAGGAATTCTGAACCCAATTGAAGATGCGCATAAAGTGGGGACACTTACAAATTAGCTCTTTAATTATTAATAAACATTAACGCATTATAAAATGAACAAATTTATTTTGTACAAAACATTTGACCAAACCCCACAAATTCAAGGTGTCCATTCCTCTTCCACCGGGACAGAATTTATTGTCTGGACAATGAGGCGTTTGAGCATTTGTGTCTCATCAAAAAGGCCAACGTCCGGTACTCCGAAGAAAACATGGTCGATTTCTCGAAGAGTTGGACTCGGGCAGAGCAAGAACTCCAGCGAATGTTGAAGAACGTGTCCGCGTTGAAGCCCCACCGTACCTGGGAGACCGTATCACTCAACAAGGCCCATCGGACCATCGTCGACTTGACCTACCCGTTGGCATCCATTTCCCAGTCAATCCAGGTGGAAAAGCGTAACTCTCAATATTTTGGTTTAAAACTATTGTCTTCATATTGCGCACTTTACAGGACAACCTCATCCGCATCAAAGAACAGCAAGAAGCCATCAACAAAGGCGAACAGGAGATGACCACCGCGCCCACTTTTGAAACCGTCCAGTTCGTTCCTCTGCAACACCCGCGCACCGTTTGCACTTCGGTCGGCATTTCAATTGTTGTTCCATGTGTTTGTAGGGAATGGACAAATTAAATTGTCCAAAATTTGGCCATTTTTATTACAATTAGGAAAATGATGATCTCTATGTAATTACATTTATTGTAGTGTATGTACCAGATCAAATTTAAGCACTCAAATATTGCGGCATCTTTTTCAATGCGTTGTTTTTTAACAATTTAAATTAATTTGTTAAGGCCCGTTGCACCGAAGTGAAAAAGACTGCTGCAAAAGAAATCAAGCTGTACAGACGACATTGCCACCCGCATTGTTATTTGGAAAACATTATTGCTGAGAATATGCCCAATGAGTCGTTGAAGAATTGTTGGGCGATGGGTGGCAACGACAAATGCCGGGTGAGTAAACAAATTGTCTTAAAATTGATTAATCCTCAAGCTAAGTCATAAATCTGTAAAGAACAAATATGACCAAATAATTGCTGATTACTTTAAAAAACTGCATTTTTAAATGTAAGAAATTGAATATTTAAATATTAAATGCCCCTCTTGAATTCGATGGACTCTGAATTGAATTGTTTTCATGACCCATTTAACTGAACAATTGGGTATGTTTTCCAGGTTGCGGAATGTGGCTGCGATTGGAGTGTGCACATGCACTTCCGCTTCGAACAAGTGGTAGTGACTCATGAACTCGACGACGCGAAGCGGAAGCTGTTCGCGGATAAACGTCAAACAGTTGTCCACACTGGAGGCGTACCGACTGCAGATGCTGCACGAGCGAGAGATCATCTATTCTAAGGCATCAATTAACATTTGAGATCGAACGAATTGAGTTGTGATTGATTTGTTGTTAATTGACGTCGAGACTTTTTCGTTCTCGATTTGTCTTAGATCATAGCGGGCGATTGAGAAAGCAATGATGGTTCTTCAACACAACTTTAAAAACATTTCAGGCAGCTTTGTTTTGCTCCTTCCTGAAGACGTGGGCACTGAAGCCGTACAACGACAGCATGGAGGCGTACATCTTGTTGTCCATCCAGGATGGTGAACGATTTGTTACTGAAAGCGATGGGGAAGCGGATCAGAAGCTTCAATTGGAGAAACTTCAGGGACTTCGAGTCAGTGTTTTGGAAGAATTGGCTCAGCTTAAATTGTTAAATCGATCGATGTTAAGGAATCACTCCGTCTCTACAAAGAGCAAAAGGAGCTCATTGACGCGGCTAATGCCAACGTTTCCACCGGGCTGAAAGCGATTAAGGCGGAGGATGTGACCGAATTTTTTGAAGAACTTTGCAAATTGCCGATTTTTGGCAAAAGCATCAAACAAATGTACGAAACGCAACAGAAGACACGGGAAGACAATCAGAGAGAATACTCGGAAGAGATGGCCGGCATTGGCTTCATGCCGAAGCCGAGCAGAAACGGAATGCGTAAGGAGGGGGGGGGGGGGATTTCTCAACAGTGTTCATTCTCCCGGCTTAAGGGCCTGAACTGTTTAAAGATCATTTTTCATACACAATCTTGGACTATGAAAATTTGAAAAGGAGAGTTTTATTACCCCGATTCTTTGTTAAGCGGGCAACCGAGTGGAGCAGTATCTGAACGAGCTGGAGCAGCATAGCCTTATCAACTCTTATGCGAAGAAACAGAGAGAGATTGAGTTGTTGCAACAGCAGCAAAGAATTGAACAGCAAAATCGACAGTTTTACGGTAGATGTGGGTGGTGGCAATTTGGGCTGTACTTGAAGCTTTAAATTGGAGATTTTGTTTTGAAATAGGGTTACGGTATTTACTGTAGATTTTTTAAAAGCTGACCCTTTAATAACGAACGGTTCACAGAATTCGACGACTTTTCATCTCACAACCATTCGTCTAATGCAAATGCATGGCACTGCAAGGGCAAGTCATCAGTGAAAACTGCCGACAAATCGCGTGCAGCAAAATCGTCTCGTGACTTTAATTCAAACGCCGCTCAAATTGCGAGTGGAAGTGCCGTCTTTCGTCAACAGCCGCAGTTGCCAGACTTTGACTCATTTTGTCGTAATCGCTTTTATGGGTTTTTTTGGAGGGCATTGGCGGGCCTCAACTTTTTTGAAAAAAAGGCTGGAAATTTCAAAAAGAATGTTCATTTTGCAGGAAATCTGCCGTTTGTCGGTTCTGTCTACAGCCGCGTTCGGCCGTATCCCTCGCAACCTCCGCAACTGCAACAACAGCAGTCCGAGCCGTTCTCCTCTTTCGACCTCAACAAATCTCGTTACAACAATAACAACAATAACGGGAACGCCAGTGACGGACATAAAGAAGCGAATGGAAGTGTTGTGTGGACATGAATGATTTGTTTTACGATTTTAACAATTTTTTAACGATATTTTTATTCCATCTCGGAGTTTCAATCATTTTATATTTTTGTTTTCGAAGAATTGTTTCAAATTTTATTTAGCCTTTAACTTATAGTTATGTTTCTCTTCATTTGCATAAATTTATTCGGCCTTTTGTTGTCGTTAGCTGTCCATTATTTTCTGGAAAAGAAATCGCCAAATTAAAACATTTAAAAAGTTACGGACGGCCTTTGCTGAAATTCGAAAAGTCGACAAAATAAGCAAAAATAAAACATTATGAAAAATGCTAACCATTAATTAGTTTGCCTTATGTTTGTTTGTTTTTTGCACCAAATCCAACGGAAATTGGGGACATTTACATGAAAATGGAGTGATATTTCCGCTTTAAAACATTTTTATGATATTAATTTTTACAAACAACAACAAAATTATTATTAGCGTTTTCTTTATTGTAGACAGGCAAAAAAACGGAAATGGAAAAGCATGATGAAATTGCTCGTCAATATATTTAATGGGACGCTTTGAGTTAATTTTTATTTCATTATAAAAGTAAATTAAATTTAATTAAATATATTCATTTATTTTAAAAATATTTTAACTATTAAATACACCAATATGAATTGTGGCAATGCAAAAAATGTTTTTTTCTTTTTTATTATTTTTATGTCCGCAAATTTTGCCGTCTGCAATGAAATAGAAGGTTTTTTCAAAAAAATGTTAATATTTTTTAAAAATTAAATAAAAAATGAAATTTTAATTAAAAGCCAAATTAAATTGATAAATAGGTATTATCTTTTTATAATTATTTATTAAAAAAATTACTCATAAAATATGTTTATTACCCAAGATTACGTGGAAAAATCGGTAAATAGTGAAACAAAATTGCACAAATTAGCCGACTTCGCAATTGATTGGGCTCACAACAACGGACTGATTTTGAGAAGCAAACAATTTCTTGACAAGTAAAATAATATTAAATTAAAACAACAATTATAATTATAAAATTATAATAATTTTTGTCCTTTTTTAAATTTTAGGCCAATTTTTGAGCGTAAAATATTAAAAAAAATTTTTTAGAAGTGACGTGGCCGAATTCGCGCCAGTTTCACTCCTGCCATCGCCATTTCCACGACATGCTTTTGAGAAAGCGGTTGCTGTGCATAAAGTTGGAAACAATTGAAAAATCATTTTATTTGAAATTGCAAAAACAAAATAACTTAAAAGAAAAAATAACACCTCTTATAATCAGTCATGGGCACGGATACGAATTTTCGATCCGTCCGCCCTCAAAATCTAAAAAAGAAAAGATAAATAAAAAAATAAAAATAATGTAGACAATTGGAAAGCTAACAAATAATCTCCAGTAATGTTGGAAGAATTTAAAAAATTATCTTAGGCATTAAAAAAAAATCGAAATTCCATATCCGGATATTCCGGGATATCCGTGCCCATGCCTGCTTTTATTTTCTTTAAACAAAATAATTAATTTTTTTAAAGACAATTATTTTCAATTTTTGTCACTTTATTAACCGTTTGCTAATTTAGGCATTGCAATTGCTTTACTTTCGCGTCGCATGCGACTACGAGTTCATGATGGACGCGTACAAAGACGTGGTGAACACGGACAACCACCTGCGACAGTTGGTGAACATCGTGAAGGATGCGCATGAGAAAGGCATAAAACAGCCAAACACTTTGCTCATCATGCGAGCAGTCAGTTGGCGGGATGGCATTTTGGCATTGGCACTTTTGCAATTTTTGGCATTTTGGTTCAATCAAAATTATGTGCCCACAGTTTTTGTTCGGGAATAAGCGGAGGGCTGAGGCTGACTAGTAATTGGTGATGCAAATTTTAGCATTTTCAAATTATGGGAAGGAAGAATTACAATATAATGTTGATGTAACACAAATAGGAATAGGAATTTGTTAAATTCTCAAGTTGGCATTTTTAGAATATAATCTTTATACAAATAATTAGCATTTGTACCAAAACAATTTTTTAAAATTTTGTTTTCACTAATTAAAAATTGGGCTATTTGGAGGAAGCAGAAGACTCGGAATTTTTTTTTTAGTTTTTACCTTTCAGGACTATATGGTGAACACACTGAACAGTAAAGGAAATGATAATGAATTCGAACTTAAACAAGTAAAATAATGAAATTTAATGTTATTTTAAACAATTTATTCAAAAACAAAATTAATATAATTAAAAATATGCACAAATTTAGATTGAAGTGAACACCGGTGCCATCGGCGGATTGGGCATTGACCGACGGACCACCGAATTGCATCGGCAAATGTTGCAAAAAGTTGGCATGGACACATCAAATTTGCCCGCAAATAATGGCGATTCGAATCTGACCAAATCATTATTTATGGCATGGTAATTAAATTTTAACAAAATACCGCCAAATGTGTGAAAATATGATATTTTTTCTTCTTTAAAGTTATGAATAACAATTGATAAAAAT